>VZRF01010368.1:370159-405736 GCA_013396875.1 Vireo altiloquus | reverse complement strand
AGGGCAGACAGCCAAATTAAGTCTCCAATCGTTGTATTTGCTTTGTTTAATAAATTCTTAAAACACTTAGAAGCCATGAGGGGACCGTTCTCACACCCGCCATTACCCCGCCAGGGAGAGGCGGCCGAGCTTGCGCCACAGCGCCCCCTGCAGGCCTGGGGGAACCATCACACCCGGCCGGGAGCCACCACCGCCCCCTGCCGGCCGTGCCTGGAACTGCGCCCAAGGGGAAAGGGCCTGCGGCCGAGAGGCAGCATTGAGTTCCTGCTCCTGTCTCTTGTTGCTGCCAGCATCGTTTGCCTTGTTATCCATACACATACTACTAAAGAACTGTTATTCCTTTTCCCATACCTGTTATTCCTTTTCCCCTATCTTTGCCCGAAAGCCCCGTAGTTTTGGAGTTATAATATTCAGAGGGAAAGGGGTCACATTTTCTGTTCCAAGGGAGGTTCGTGCCTTCCTTGGCAGACACCCGTCTTTCAAACCAAAACACTATATCTTACATTTTTCCTCTGATAAAAAGTGAAAGTTGCAGTATCAATGGTGTCAGGGAGAACAGGGGATTCCCTGAATGGCAGTAACTGCTTCCAGAGAAAGAAACAACAATATTGGAGTTTGCAAGCAACAAGAATAACAGCACCAGAACAGGATGGGTGAACAACAAAGGGTGCAGAACTGCCAGCAAAAAAACAGGTTACAGAATTAAAAAGAAGGCCCTTAGCACTACAAGGATTATGGCAATTAAGGTGCTCTGTAACAAAATTGATAATTTTTATGACAGCTTATCAATTAATTAATGCCTCATTTATCCTTTTTAGAAAATTAATTCCAGAGAAAGGATTCTCTGCAAGTGAAAGAAAGTCTTCTACCTCCCTCATAAATCTGCTGTCCCTGTCTGGGCTTAAAAAGGTCAATGGTGTGGACTAAAACTGCACATCTTACCAAGCCAGTAAGAAACCTAAAACCTTTTTATTAGTTCTTTCAACCACAGCAGTCACTCTGTGAGCAGTGATACCAAGCTTTAGACACTGATCAAGTGTTAATGTTGTTTTGTGGTGATACTGAGCACTTTCCCCACAGTTCCAAACACTGATTTCCCCTCTGAATTACTTTCTGATTTGGCTTAATTAAGACTTTGCACTACACAACAAAAATTCAATTGATTAAGAACACTAATCAGACCCTTCAGCTCATTCTGCAAGAGGCCATTCCTGATTTTCTCAGTTTCACTGAATGAGATGCAATCAAGAAAATTTTTAAAATCCACTGCAGATCTGTCCCAGGCAGCTGTTTTTCCCTGATACAACATTACAAGAAAACAACAATGGGATTTTTTTACCTTCACAAGGGAGAACAAGCAAGAGAGTCTTTAATCTCAAACAAAGTCCTCATGTTTTTAGATGAACTGTCAATACCCTGCAAACCAGACTTACAGATATGAAAATCCTCAGAAGTCAAGCTCTTGTCAGAAGGAAGGCAGTGATACAGAAAACAAACTGAAGTCTCCTGAATCTAAGTAACTTTCAGTAAATTCTGTTGAATGACAAAGAGAAAAATAACTGGACTTTCCAACTGACCTGCCGAAGGTTGATATAAACTGCATTTTGCAGAAACTCAGAGGCTTCCATGCTCCTCTTCTGTATTGCCAGGACTCTCACAGCCTTCACACAAGCTTCCAGTTCAATCACACCAGCATTCTTGTACTTGGAGAGGGAGAAAATTAAAATAATATTGAAGTATTGCACCTGTTAGATTTTATAAGCATTTCTGCTCAGCACATAAATCAGCTGTCACATCCTCCAAACCCAGCAATTCCTTAATGCTAATGACTATGCTGTTAAATTATCAACGTATGCCCAAGTGAAAATTAAGGTGTCATCTAAAATACTATTATGCAAAACCACCATTTTCAGCCTCTTCACTCTCTTCTCTTATTTTGAGACACAGCACAGCTTCAGTCTGAGAGTTCAGACAAGGAGAAAAGCTGGGAATATTGGTACCATTTGGGATAACCTCATATAAATGGTTGGTTGTGGGTGCTGCATCTGCAAATAAATTCTGCCTTCACAGTGCAAGTATTTTTATTACTGCACTCATTTTCTCTTTAGTTAAAACAATATTCCCAATGACAAGAGAATTAGAAACCAATCTGAGCGTTCCAGTATCTGTTTGCAAAACCTTTGCTGTAAATGACTGTTTAATGATTTAGCTTGCTTAAGGAAGCTAAAGAGACAATGCAGATGTGCAGTGAACTGTTTGTGCTCAGATAACAAATAGGCAATTTTCTAGCCAGACAATCTGATGTGGTGATTTCCTCAAACAACACTGATACTGGATATTTGATTTGGCCCACCTCCTGCTGAAGTTAAGCTCTTTTCAGGTATTTATACTTGAAAACTAATGGGGGAAAGCAAGCTCATAACAAAATGCAAGAGTTACACCAGCAAAGCTGTCACATATTCCTCTCTCATGCATTTATATTGGCAAAAGCAAATCACTGGAGATTGAGTCTATTTTAGAAGGTGCTACAAAAGTTTTTTCAGCTCAGTGAGAACACAAGAAATATGTAAAAAGTGCTGCTTCCTCAGCATTAGAGCAAGGAGTTCCTCTGTCTGTAGGTCTGGAACAGACAGAAGGTAACTGTGCCTGTCTTGAAGGGTTATAAATCAGTCCTGGCACAAAGCTTTTTGTTATTTCGAGTGAAGCTGCAGTGAAGCACAATTATTACTTGCTGAGAGCATAGTGCATATTATAAATAATCAAAATATAAATATCTTGCCCTAAGCCCAACAAAGTCCAATAATTTTATAGTTCTAGAGACATGATACTCTTTCTAGATGAGCAATGGACCCTTAAGGTAACATTAAAAAGCTGAGTGCATCCTTGACAATTATTGTTTTATTGAATGATTCAAATTTATCTGACACTATGCCCAGAACTATCACCTTTAATTGCTCCTGATCATAAATTAACTCATGCACACAATTGAACTTGTTTCATTTGGAGAGTCTCCCTTCAACATGGACACGAAAATGCCTGTAATAAATATTTACAAGCTAGGCCTAAAGATACTTTATCAAACAAGAGAAATATCTGAAATTAAAAACTGATTAAATAACTTCACTGCAAGACAATTAAACTTAGCTTTACTGTTGATGTGGACACTGAACCTCTATTTTTCACAGTACAAAATAATTATTTTTCCTTTCCTATTCTGAATGTAGACATTAAGCTCCTTTACAATCAGGCTCTGAGCATTTGCACAAAAACCTAAAAATTAATTCAGAAGAGCTAGAAACTGTTTTACAAACTTCACTAGCATACTTTAGAAGATCTTCCAAAACAAAAGCCACAACAGTTCACTGTTGAAAAGAAATTCAGTGATTTTTTTTTTACATCACCAGGATTACCTTGCCATAGTAGGAAATGGCTTCTTTGTATTTTTCTATGATGTCTTCAGGACTCAGGCAGTTCTTGGCACGTCCTATCTCAGCACTGGTATCTGCATTTATCCCGTTGGAAGTCAGAGCACCTAGAACAGAACAGGGTCAGAAATAAGCACGGTGATTCTTGGCAAATGCTAAATATCTAAAAAGCAATCTAGGGTATGTTGGAGGTTTGACATAAAATACACAAAGTACACTTGCCCTACCTAGAAAGCAAGGACATAATCTTTCACTTAATAAAACCATATATATTCATGATTTTTAGCACTTATCTGAGAGTTTAGACTATGAATAAAGTAACAGATTGCTAAAATTATATTATGGCCACATCTGAATACACAGTTTTAATCTGTGAACTATTCCTCCTTCTGCTTCAAAACTGTGTTTCTAAAGCACACCTTAGGAAAAACAGTAAGAAATTGGTTTTCCTCCGTAAGAAAGAAGGCAAGAGACAGAAAGGGTCTATATATAGGATAAGAATGTGGAAGAAATGCCAAGGAAATCTGGGATATTAAAAAGAACATGAAAAATTTATTTATAGAATTTGATTTTATTGAGGAGTTAACATAATAAAAGTGAAAACACATTGAAGGTTTGGCAAGGCTTGATACCTTCTTACGTGTTAATCTGCAGGGTTATACTGTAATTTATTTAGGATTATACAGTAATTTATTTCTCCAAGAGGTTTCTCTGCTAAGATGGCAAAAAAAATCTCTGTGTTTCAGTGTTGGCACTAACTCTCAACAGACAGTTAAAAACTACAAGGTATTTCTGAATATACTAAGGGAGCAGAAAGAATGTTTCTTTAAATACTTAAATGCTAAGGCAACTTTTTTCAGATGTTTATTAACCTTAAGGAATCAGATCAAGCACTTCTGTAGATTAACAGTGTTTTAGGGAAGTGAAAGATGTTTGTTGGGATGACTGAGAGAGGCCCATGACACTACAGGACTACATGTGACCATCCAGGTTGGTCACTTCAAAAATATTTTAAAATCCTCACTACTCATGGAAACAAATCCTGCTGATTAGAATTTATGGAGACACAATCACAGAACTACAGCATTTATTTTGTGCCAGTTACCCTTCAGTCTCTAAAATTACTCAAGATTTAAAGCCAAAATCTGAAGCATCAGGGATCACTACTAGTTTTGGCAAGTGGCAGTAACTATCTATACAATTGCAAAACACATCAAGTAATAAAAGAAAATACTTTGGAAACATGCAGGAAAATAATGTACCTGGATCAATGAGAACTTCCTGTGCCCCTAAAAGGAGGAACAAAAATGATTTTTTTTCAGCCTTAAATAGAGCCAGCAAAGTAAGTTCTTAAAATGTTTTATAACATCAGGCTTGAACAAAATAATCAGATTTATCAGGATTATCACTGCTGTTGTGAAGGACTACCAATTATAATTCAAGTAGTCACCATATGTTAAATCTCATTTTGTTAATAAATAAGTGTAAAAGTCCTGTAAACTTGCAGTAAATTCTAAGACACATTAAGAAGAAGTTTAGAATTTTCAGTGTATAGTTTAAAGCCGTATCTTTTTTTCTTTTTTTTTATTGTTTTAGTTGGCAAGTCTCCATCACAGTCCACTTACTATATTTTAATGCCAGGACCTACAGGACTTAAAGCTCCTTGTGGGAGCTCATTTAATCTGCACAATACTCTAGAATAACATTTTAAAGTAATTTTATCCCTTTTAATTGCCATGAATTTCACTCCATCAAATTTTCTGAATAATTGAGTCATGTCAACCCAAAAAGCCAGACTATCCATGTAAGAGTTGCCAAGAATATTGCAGAGTTGCATTACCAGATATTGAACACCTCATTGCCCTAACCTTTGGTTAAACATGGCAATAAAATTGTTAATTGTTAAGCAGTCAAAAACAATTATTTTATCAGCAAGACAGGTCCTCCCTTCAGTTGATTTGCTCAGATTCCAGATAAGCAAAGCAGAGGTTTAGATGTAGACCCAAAGATACAACAACATTTCACTCAGGTGTCCTAATTCTGCCTGGGGAAAGAGGAAGATCAGGAAACAAAATCAAGAGCTTAGAACTCCCAGCAAATAAAATCCAATGGAGAAATCCAAAACAGCCAATGACCTGAGCATAAAGCAAATCAGACTCATCATGTTTGACACACAAATCCTGTAACTGACTGACCACAGCCAGATTTCCTGGCCAGGAGGAACTGAGGAACTCAGAATCTTCCTTTACACTGAAGGCTGCAGAGACACATCCAGGACTTCAAGGGGACACAGCCTAAACCTGTTCCCATGCAAACAAAAAGGTTTAGATACCTGAGAAGTCAAAGTTCCCTTTTCACAGAATCCCAGAATGGTTTGGCAAGGGACCTTAAAGACCATCAAGTTCCAACCCCCTGTCCATGGGCAAGGGCACCTTCCACTAGAGCAGATTGCTCAAAAACCCCATCCATCTTGGCCTTGAACACTTCCAGGGATGGGCAGCCACAGTACAGAGCAGAAGCTCATTTGTATTTTGGAGCTTCTCTTTCCAAAGTTGTTTCTGCATAGAGCAGACAGCACATTTGCTGAGCAGCCAGGTCCTGTGCTGTAGCCTAAAAATGCTAAATGATGGAAATCACAAGGGATTCCAGAGGAAGATGTTTCTCATCTTCCAAAGGAAGATGTTTCATCTTCCTTTCCAGAGGAAGATGTTTCTGGATCTGGGCAGGAAACTTCATCCTGTGAAGGCCAAAGTACAGGCACAAGAAGAGATGCAATTCCAGGTACAAGAGGAAGCACTAAAGGTAATTCTCACATCTACATGCCTCAAAATTAGGCCCAAATGTCAGTTCCAAGTGTGGCATTTCTTGATTTGTGCACAATTTGGAAACCCTTTTTTTTTCTTCTGGCTTTATCCCACAAAAAGATAAGTGGAATTTTTTCCACAGATTAAACAGTCCTCACAAAATTAATTATAGCGAAATAGATTATAACCAAAGGTGCAGTTTGAAAATATTTTAAATTAAAAGCACTGCAGGGACAAGAAAAGGTAATAAAAAGAAACTTTCAGAAAACTTTGTAGGAAAATGACATCACATCACAGCAACAGCTGTTTGGCCAGAGAGAGCTCAGCAGTTCAGACTTCAAATCATAGAGATCATAACTAGAGTTAGGGAACAATATCTAATGGGCCACAAAGTAAGATTTTTTATCTGCAAAAGATGACAAAAAAATCCCCTGTAATCAGTTTTTCTTCACAGAAAAGCCCTTTGAAAAATCTTGTCATATGGAAATAAATCATTTTTAAAACACAACTACAACTAATAGGTTTGCAAACAGGACTTTGAAATACAAGACAACTTAAATAGAGACCCAGCAATAATATATCCAAAATATATTCAATTATTCTGACAGCTGTGACTTATTTGTTGCCTTCTTCGGTAACATGGAGTTCCCATGACAGACAGATTGCAACACCTCCTGATAAATATTCATTGCAAAGTAGACAAAGGTCACTAACCAGGTGAAAATAAAACAGTCAATGTAAAATGCATTCATAGGTCATGGGGCCAAATGCACAGATTTTAATGACTAGATATTGTATGAAAAATTAGTATTCTCTCCTGAAATTCGATCATTTTACTATCACAATTATGTGGTTTCAAAACACACGGTTCTTAATAAAGATAACACAAAGCAAGTGTTGACTAGATTTTGACTTCTAAAAGAATAAAATGGATGGTTGCTTATTTTATATTAAGGAACTAATTTTGACCACATTGCACACAAGAGAACTTAACAACAGCATTTAAACCCAGCTACGTTTCAGTCCTGGGTGAGCACATACAAAGCAGCAGCTGTGCTGGGTTAGCTCTGAGGCCCTGCAGCTCACACCAATCAAAGTGTTATCATTGCCCTACCCCAGCCCACCCTCTCCTGGAAGCCACAAAAACTTTCAGGAGCCAGAACAGCATGTGACAAGAGTCAGGGTATGTGACAGGCTTATCTGCACAACCACAAAGGAGCAGAGAGGATCAGTGACCATCAGCTGAACCCCAATAACCAAATCAGAGCCAGCAGAGCTGTGTAGGGGTAAAGCTCAGTAGCTCAGTTGCACAAGCAGCTCTCTAGATCCTCTTACAGACAGACTGGGGGGCACTGCCTACAGGGATATGGGGCTCATTATAGGGAAAGAATATTTTGGGATTGTACAAGATTCCTTTTGGGGTGTAGGAGACGAGCCAAAGACAAGGAGCAGGAGGGACTGAGGCAGTGCAGGGAACAAGCTTGGAAAAAGAGAGGGGAATGCATGGGTGTGTGTTGGTCTGAGAACCAACAACTGGAATGGGCTCTGAGTCTCAGCCTTGTGGGTCAACGTGCCAGCAACTGGTGCAGTCCAGTGGCCAGCTCCTGGACAGACTGAAGCTGTGTGTGTGTACTCTCTGTGTTCCTCCAGGCCCACTGGGAATGCCTGCTCAGCCTCCTATCTGCCTGGACCAGGGGACATGGAGCTGCAGCAGCCTTGCCTCTGTCACACCACTCTGAATGACAAGAGTTCCATGTCATATCTATATGCTGGATAAAGAGTAATTCCTTTCATGGGCTTCTCCATCTGCTGTTTGATGTCCTCCAGTTCTTTTGAAAGAAACACTGAACCTTTGATCCCTACCCATCCTCTTCCACAATGTTCACTATATTACAGGTAACTCATATTTTTCCTCAGCCATCTCTTTTGCAATCCAAGAATTTAGAAAAAGTATACTAAACATTATAAACTACACTGGATAATTGGTATTTCATGAATAAAATCTATCTATTACACGTTGACCTCAGAATAGCAAAAAATCTATGAATAAAATCTACCCAACTTATTTTTCTTAATACATGCAGCTCTGCCATGTCATATTTTATGAAAACTGTCTGAATCTCCTCCAGCAAAATTCAAACTAACACGGACACTACTAACAATCAGGTGAAGAAATCAAAAGCTTTGCAATTCTATGCAAAGCACATATGTTGACATTAACAACAAAACAGAAAAGTAATTGCAAAAATCTTTTTTAAAGCCCAAACAATTCTTCCCCCAGCCTCCCTCCTCTGATTAATCCTGTCATCTGTATAATTTTACAGAGTTAGGGAGAAGGGAGAAATTTTCAGATGTTCAGTGGTGGCAAACAGATTAAAACTGAAATGCCATCCTTACCTGGCCTGTGCCTGTTGCCTGCCTCAGCAGAAAGAGAACCTCCTTGAGCCCTGCGAGGTCCAACTTTACCCCCAGTGCCACCAGGGTAGTGATAGATGACAGATGCTGAGCACAACCCCTCAAGGGCAGCTGCAGAGAAGAGAAAAAAAGCAAACAGATTAGTAGAGACATTTGCAAGACGTGAAGTATCACATGGTGAAGTCCATTTGCACAAACAAAATATGCCTGAAATTGGAGGTCTAACAACAAAGGCCATGGAAAAGTCTGAGATATTGAATGTGCTTTTCAACTCTGTGTTCACCCTCAGGCCTCCATTGCCCCAAACCTACTAAAAGAATCTGTAGGAGTAAGAACTTGTCACAGCAGAGGAAGCTCACACGAAAAGCACTTAATCCAATTGGATGCAATTCCACAAAACCAGGTAAGATGCTAAGAGAGCTGACCAGGGTGAGACCTCTCTCTCATCACCTCCAACAGGTTCATGCCCATTGGGGGAGGTTTCTAATGGCTGGAAAAAGGGAAACATCATCTTCTTCGAGAAGGAAGTTTCAGTACAGGCAGATCAACATCAGCTCCCTGGAGAGGTGTTGCAGGCCTAGCCTAGGGCTGGGACCACCAGAGAAGCTGCCTCCCCTGAACCAGCAAGCTGCTGGTGGGACAGCTCAGAGGCTTAAAGTGACCTCCCCCCACAGGTTGCGCTGAAGAGAAATCTCTCTCCATAAGGCTGTGTAGTCTCTGCATGTACCCCGTTCTAGAATGTTCCCACCTTTCCAGGTATCCCCTTTCAGCCACTCCTCCCTTGTACTCCCAGTGAACTGTGTACCCCAACTCTGCTTTATTCCTCCCCTCTGCCCTCTTCCCGTTGGTTCCACCCCGGATAAAACCCCCAGACCCTCACTGTTCGGTGGCTACTTTGTATTCAGACCCTCTGCAGAATAAACCCTGCGGATTTCCATACAAAGACCTCCTCCCGTCTCTTATCTCTGATCGATGCTGAACTCCTGAGCTATGCCAGCCTAGGTGTGTTCACATGCTTCCACCTGCACGAGTGTAGCTGTGTGCCTGCCAGCAGCCTGAGTAGCTGTGCTGGACCATCCAGTGACAGATGCTGTCCGGGACAGGGCATGGTGCACAGCTTGCTAACTGTGGTCTCGACTTGGCAGTGAGTTTTTGAGAAATTTCAAAGAAAAGCTAGAGAAAGCAATTTCTTTTTAACCTGTCTTCAATTGTAATAGTTAACTCCATTTCTAAAAGGAGCTCTCTGTAGTTCCCCAAAGAATGTAAATATGAAAAATGTTTATAGTAAGGTGTTTATCTGACCAATGGAAAGTCTCCTCACTGTTCTTGTTATTGCATTCCATTCTAGTGCTAGACAGACAGACACACAAAGACACAGAAGTGATGGCAGCTCCTAAACCTGCTGGAGGAAGCTGCTTGATCTCTCTCTCAATCACCCTTTTAATAATATCTATATATCTATCTATAAATAAAGCCTTCTAATCAATCCATAAACTCTGAGTCTTTTGTAAAAAAAACCAGGCCCTAGCTAGGGCAAACAACATCGTCATTCTACAGCTAACCACAGCACTGCGTCAGAGAGGCTTTACAGAATCCTTCTGGAAGCACATGGAGTGAAAGAAGGTGTCTGGGAACAGCACACACTGACTTATCGAGGATAAGTCAGTCTTTGGCAACCTCACTGCCTCCTATGAAGAGATGGTAAGCTCAGTGGACAAAGGAACAGCAGTGGATGTTATGTATTTTGGCTTTCAAAACACAGACATGCTCTCTCACAGAATGCTTGCAGCCAAATCAGGAAGATTGGGATAGCTGGCCTATAAAGTAGGTGGGAAATCGGCTGGACAGCCACACTCAAAGGCTTGTGATCAGCCAAATGGCTGCCTGTGACCTGTGGTGTCCCTCAGGGGGACAATACTCATGCCTTCATTAATTGCCTGGATGATTGCATAGAGCACACCCAGAAACTTCCTGGGTGATAGCAAATTGAGGGGAACAATAGGGCAGGCCTTCAATGCAGAGAGAACTTTCCAGGCTGGAGACAGGGCCTGACAGGAGCCGCATCCCAAAGCAAGGCTGGTGGAAGGCCATCAAAAGGGGCAGAGGACTGGAGTTCCTGGCATATGAGAAGCAGAGAGAACTGGGCTTGCTCAGCCTTAAACAACAAGAGGCTGAACGCTGATGTCCCCTGCTGCCTTTAAAACACCCAGTGGGAAGGTAGAGAAGAGATGGAGGCAGGTGCTTCTCAGAGGTGCAGAGATCAGGTGAGAGTCAACACAAGCTGACACAGGAAGTTCTGCTTTAAGGTAGGACAAACTTATGATTTGTTGTTGGGTTTTTCAAATTCTAACCAGCAAAATGTTAGAACAGGTTGCTCAAAGACTACAGAACTTCCATCATTAAATACACCTGAAACTCAACTGAACAGGTCCCTGAACAACCTGATTTGACTGGATGTGATATAAGCAGGAGATCAGATGTACAGATTTGTCAAATAATCTGGATTGGAAGAGTCATCTGGAGGCTTCTGAGTATAATTTGAGCACTCCTGATCCATTTAAATTTTTGGAATTGTAGAAGGAAAGAAGTGGGAAGTCAAAAGGTGTTAAGGTTTTCATAGTATGTAACCTACAGGGCCATTAGGGACATAAATGGATTTCCACGTGGAATGAGAAAGCTAAAAGCAGAACTGGAGACAGTGACTGTCCTGAAAGGGTGTGAAATTGAGAAGCAGAAATTGTGCTCAAAGATCATTTATGTAGCCAATAAATAACAAAAAGCAAGTATGATAAAAAAGGCAAGGGTGGAAGATAGGCAGGAAAAAAGGCAAATCCTAGGACCTAATATGAAAGGAAGTTATGCCAGTGGAAGTTTAACACTTGTGGCTTTGGGAGATGGAAAGGCAAAAATCTTTTCCTAACAGTCCATAGTGGACACCCATAGGAAATATTTTTAAAATCCCTATACAACCCAGTGAAAAAAATCAGAATTTCCAAGGAATCATTAAAAAAACCAGACACAATTTTTAAGTACATGCTTTACTACAGTACACAATTTACCCTGTTTAGGTTTTCCTTAACACATTTCTTCCTCATGTCTTATTAACCAATTTTTGCTTCAACTTCATTGTTACTCCCCCTTGATACTCAGTTGGTCACCATAATCATTCCTTCTTTTCACGATGCCTAAGGCAATGATAGAGGATAGTTTGATTTACTTGGGTTTATCAACTACCACCACCTAATCCTACCTCCAAGCCACAGGAAGTCATTGACAGAGCGCAGCAGCTCCACTGCCATGTGATAATGCACCAAGGAATCCTGCAGCATTCCAGCCTGCAGACACAGGTCTCCGACGTGCTTCCGCATCCGGCCCTGGCAGCGCTTCTTGTAGTGTCTGTGAAATGGAAGGAGCACTTCAGTTACTGCCAGGGAATGCTTGTTTGGGGTAAAAAACACCTCAAGTCAATTTTCTTTCCTCCTTAAGAGCAGATTGACATTAATTCACTCTCTGTCTCTGAGTAAATATGAATGCTAACTAGTGTGATATGCAAAAGGACCAACAATTTGATGATATATTGGAAAAAAGCAACATATCACATGTTTTGGCTACACAGCATTCACATGGCTAAAGTCACACCCTCTGAAAACCTCCAAAGCAAGGTTCCTGCAGACTGCAGTGAGTATTTGGCTGCCTTTCCTGAGCTGATATGCTGCTTTTTTGCTTTTTCCATACATCCAAAAGCTTGTTTTTAAGCCAAGGTGGTCTCTTGTTCTGCCTTTTTCCATTCCTTCAGCAGGGAATGGATTGTTCTTGTGCTTAGCGAAACTGTTCTTGAATAAATCCTAGCACCACATGGATGCTTCCCATGGAATCCCTCACATTTTGGCTCTGAGCATATTAAAGGTGACCTGTCCAAATTCCTGCTCCAGCTCTCTGCTCTCCTCTGCTGGGACTCTCTCCACACACAGCCCAAAGGTGTCGGGGACCCAGAACCTCCTCAGACCCCACCCCGACCTCACAAAGCTCCCCCTGCTCCCAGCCCCTTCTTTTAAAGGGATGATAAGTGAAAAAGCACAACCACTTCAGGCAACAGCTGACAGAGTTTCTCTTCCTACTCTTTTTTTTCACATGTTAAAATAAATGGTGATGTTCTTTCCAAATGAACAGACAAAGCCTAGTGAATATATTCAACAGACACCTTGGTGCAGCTGAAAAGGCAACTTGAGCATAGATCTGCGTGATATAGACACTAACTTATTACTTTCTTTGTTTTTTAAATAAGTTGCAGCTAAAGAAACATAACAGATGCAAAGCAAGACATGCTGGACTTGGAAAACGCCTCATAGTTAAAGAGACAGTCCAGAACATGTCTGCTCTCCCAAATCTGAACAACCCTCCTGTTCTCCCTCCTGCAAAAGTATTCCCTGGCAAGAATGTCCTTGCACTGTAATTATAAAACTGTTTTATAAGGGAGAAATTTAAATGTCAACTTAGATGTTTTATTAATTTATCTACGTTACTGCAATACTATATCCTGTTGTTCTAACAGTGTCTTCTAAGTACATGGAGAGAGGTAGGAAAATTGATTTTCTACACATCACACCAAGGACTCTTATTTCTTTGAATGTTTTAAACTAAAATAAAAGTTTACCAAAAATGAAATTGTAATGAAAAGAACTGCTGTAGATGTCATTCTTTATTGTATTTGTGAAGTCCAAAGAATCTGGTAAAAATACAAAGAACCATCTTGGACTGACATAGTTCTAAACTTTTCGCTTTTAGATGTAGTGATACTTTTTCAATGTAATGAAGTTCATCAGAATAGCTGTTGAACAGGTTGCCCAGAAAACCTGTGGATCTCCCATCCCTGGAAGTGTTCAAGGCCAGGTTGGATGGGGCTCTCAGCAACCTGGTGTAGTAAGAGGTGTCCCTGCCCATGGCAGAGGACTTGGAACGAGATTATCTTTAAGGCCCCTTCCAGCCCAAATCATTCTGTCATCTTTTAAAAAGTTACCAAGACTATTTGAACTTAACAACTTTAAACAAAAAAGAAGCCCAAAAAAACCCTAGGGCAATACCCACTCTCCAGATGATGAACTCTTACTCCCTAGAGTGAGATCTGAATATAAGAGGAATGCCAAGATTATGGAATGAAACCAGGTTTGGGGCAGTGGGGTTTTTTTTTCAGCAAAGAACTTCCCAGGGGACCCTAGAGATGAACTGAAGTGTCACTGAAATAACCCCCAAAAGGCACCTGAACAGACTGTCTTCATGAAGTCTGTAATGTAGAAATGAAAACAGGAAAAGAGGCACAGAACATATGAAACATAAGGGTAGGAATATGGATATTCATTTATTTCCCTTAGATTTTAAGGCAGAAAGGCCAGGAAAAATGGCAAGAACCCAAACAATTTCATGTTTCTGGTTTATTTGCCTTCAAGGCTATTAGTTTGGCCAAAGAGAAGCAAGTTCTCAGGCACCAAAAAATGTCATATTCCTTGCCGTTGGTTTGGAAAAAAGAGATGAAGAGAAAGTAACTGATTTATATGGATGGGAACAGAAATTTAAAAAGAGAAAATATACAAAGCACAGGCCTTATAAAAACTAAAGAGAAAAGGTATCGGAACCAGTATTATTGTCTACCCAAAAAATGGAAATAATTAAAGGAGACAAGAAGTATGTCTCCTATTGCTTCCCTCCATCTAAAAGGTTTCACATATTCCTAGATAAATGTTTGCACTTTTCTGATCCATCACACCATATTCACAATTGATGTGAAGGTGTTGACATTTAATGATGCTCAAGATGACTGTTGTTCATCTTTCATATGTGTCAAGAAACTGAAATATTTATCTTTTGTTTTTCAACAAGCATATATTCAATAGATCTATTTAAGAAGAAAAATGCAAGAAAATTTACAGTGAAAACTAAAACTGCTCTGTATGAACTATGGAAGGGCACCAAATCTTACCAAGATTTCAGTCTGAGCTTTGAGTTATAGAAAAACAACTCCATCCAAAAGTTTCTTTGCAATCTTGAATCAGCATTGCACAGGAGAGTATAAATTGGTTATAAATCAGATTTTCCTAATCTCTGCACTCCAGAATGAAAAAGACATTAAAAATGTTACATTGCTTTAATTTCCTTTGTTTGTTTGTTTTTCACCTAAGTAGTGGAACTGGAGAATCACAGTTCCCTTACACAGCCATAATTCCTTTCAAAGATGCCACTGCTTCCAACTCCTTGTCTCTACACTTTCAAGCAATCTCTATGTTTATGGACAATTAAATGTCTTATTCTCTCAAAACTATAGTTTGTAAGTGTTTTTCCAGATTTTCCAGCTAACATATGATTAAGTTCATAAATATGAGTCATAGAGCAAAGGAAAGGAGATGATGCCTGACTCTTAAATCAGGACCTGGTACCAGAATCATTTCGATCACACTGCCTCACCTACAGCTCTTCCTAACCTAATTTTGCTGCTGATTTATGCACATGTCAATATATGTGAAGTTTGAAGGCATTTATTCACCCAGACATCAATAAACATTGCTCATAAAAACCACTGTTCTTTGGGAAACTCTCCTTATTCATAGATAAGCAGATAATTTATTCCTGGTGATGAAGAAATTTGCTATTAATTATTCAAAGACTGAATTCATTCCACCTATTTTTAGGCTCCTCAAGGCATTGCCAAGACAGGATCCATCTCCTACAGTCCCTGCAAGTCTTTGCCATCCTCTTGGAAAATATTTTCTCACTAACTATAAAGTTTGCACCAAACAAATGTATAAACTGTGTTTTAATTAGGCACTCACAATTAAGTACAATGAATTCAATTCCTTCAAGTATGTCCAAAAAGACAGAAGGCAAAAACTTCATTGAAACTAAACCCACTCTCCACAGACAGCAAAACTTAATTTACTTCACATATGGGAAGCCTCTTCTTAAAAAAATCCAGTATCTATATCAGGCTCTTAAAATCATGTCCAAGTGACTCGTTGTTTCTTCAATGCATATTGGGGTGCAAATTTAATGGGAAAAAAGTCATATATGCATATATATTCACATATATATAGATAGATAGATAGATAAACATCAATCACCATAAAAAGATGAATGCTTGTTTTAATACTGAGCTAGTTTTCCTTCACACCTTTAGCTGAAGAAGCTGAAAGTGAGACATTTACAGATACCTTCTGTCTGATTTATTTTTTGTTCAAACACTCCTTAAATATTTCGGCTCTCTCCTGCTTCATCCAAATCTATTTGGGGACAGGAAGCCTATGTAAATTAACAACTACTTGCTCTAGTATAAGAGGACAACCTTTTTCTAAGCCAGTTCCTTGTAGCACTCTACTGCCAAGAGCAGTTCCTATTAATTTTTCCTCCAAATCATTTACAACATTAAATTTCAAAGAAGCACCCCAAGTCTCCTCCTACAAACTCCTTCCTGAGTGTGATGCACTCAGAAACATCCCTAGGGAAGGAAGGCAGTGCCACCTCATGCAGGACCAGCCATGGAATGCTCCTTGGTGTCAGTGACCCAGACTCCTCTTCTCAAGGTCCTCACCACAGGGAAAAATTCCACTGGCTACAGAGCTACTTTAAAATCTTATTTCCTCAAGTTAGTTGGGTTAATTCTCTACCAAACACACTCTTATATTGACAGGAATAACCACAATCATGACCAGTGACCACTGCTACTACTTCAAAGTAGAGGACAATAAATCTACAAAGTACTACTGTATATCCATTTCTGCCTCATTTGCTCTATAGGACATGTGCTTTATTCTTTCATCTCCAGCTCTTTTCTAGGATCCCAGGATAATTTTATGGAAAATTCAGTGTAATAGTGTTATATTTCAAGACAGAATTTATTTTCACTACAAATCATCCAGAAACAGGTTTGACGGAATTTCTGGATTCTCAAAATTTGGCTAAATTTACAAACAAGAAACATGCAAAATCAATTTCCAAAAGTATATTCATGCAAAATGCTCCAAAAAAAATTTCCATCAAGTTCTACTAATTCCAGTTAGCATGCAGAGCTATAGATATCACCAATCATAACATTATCCAGACTTAAAGAGACACAGCTACAGCGTTGGATTGACTGCCAGAACTTTTGAATTTGGAAACCAAACACAGGCAGCAACAGCTTCATGGCTTTGGAGTTTAAAAAATAAAGCAAATTCCAGAGGCCAGCAGCCGCCTAAGCAGACTATGTGTGTCCTACAAAAAAACTCAGCACTGCTACCAAATATAATTGCCAAATGCACCAAAAGGGGGCAACTGCAGTGGGGAGGCTCCAGGCAGCAATTATTTTGTGTGTTCTGAAAAAATAAAGATAAAAAGCAACACTAAAATATGCAATGAAGGCGAAGTGGAGAGGCAGGACATGGGAAAAAAGCTAACTATTTTCAAAGATACACAATCACAGCCTACCTTTTTAGACCCAACAACAAACTCACAGGGCAGTATGAGAGAAGAAGGGGGAAAAAAACCAGAAAGGAACAAAACAGAAATTAGAAAGACAGAGAACAGAAAGAAAATTAACAGCCACATACAGATACTGAAATCATCAACTTTGATAAATCAGTGCACAAATCCCAGCTGTGACACCGTGCAGAGAAAGACACATCTATAAACAGGGCCCTACATTCTCATCACTCCACAGCATTAAATGGATGCTGGTATTAAAAAAGAAACAATCTAAGACGCAAACTGATGAAAACAACATTAAAATGAGCTTATCCAAGTAGATTTACAATCATACTTAAGTATGGGGTTTTTTTAGCTGAAAACAGAAATAAAATTGAAAACTTAAAACAAATGGGATTTTCAGTATTTCTGGCATATATGTTCCCTAGTTTTCAGTTTGTAGGACGTTTTTGACATAATGAGAACAAGTGTTTCCATTGTTCTCCATCAATCTCTCAGCCTCTACAAATAACTATCAAGGGCAATTGATTTCAGAAACTTTCTCCATTATCCTCAGTAGCCCTGTGACCACATAAATATTTTACCCAATTTACAGCTGAAGAAACAGAAAGAAAAAATAAATTAATTTGCCAAAATCCCCTCTTGGCTGAATGCCCCAGGAATTAAACCAAGGTTAGCCTCTCTCAGTGCTACAATTTCTCTTTAACAGGACAACCTTTCTTCAAAACTTTTTAGGACTTAACCCACTATTTTTCACACATGAAGTTTTCTACCAGCCATAAAAAGTTCTACACACATAAAACAGTGAGTTTGTGTATGTTGTCACCTCAGCACGAGTTCTGGGAATGTGTCTCTCCTGCTCATTACACAAGCAACTTGCAAAAGACAAAGATCATCCTCATTTTTTCCAAGAATTAACTTACTTGAAATGCAGCATAATAATTCAACTTCCTAATTTATTAACTTTGCATCTTAAAAGAAGCCAATCATGTTGCAATTATGTAACCAAGCTAATGAAAGTCTTCTAACTGAGTGAGGGAGATCAGGTATATATATGGACCTGATCATCACATAAGTATTAACCTTAATATTTGACAATAAAATACTTGAAGAAGAGCATCTTTTAAGATACAAACAATGTCCAGCAGTTTTAATTAGTCTTCTCATCACGTGATCAGAATTACTGTGTCCCATGTGAATTCTTAGCATATTTTCCCTCAATCTATCATCCCAAAAGCTCCAGGTTACAGCCGCACCACACATTTAATTAGACCTTTGCTAGACACTGAAATTTAACTTCAATTTCAGAAGTTATAGGAGAAGATGTGCTTATTTAGCCTAAGTAGGCATCCACAATTGCAGCAGCAGAGACACACTCTCTGTTAAAGCATAGAGAGTGTCTTCTCTGCCATCTATTTAATGTAGAACATTTGTGCTTTTTAAGTAATTGGTTGCACACTGACTTGGGATACATCCTATAAAAAAACTGAAAATGGATGGAAAAATATAAATATATAAATATAAAATATATAAAAAAAATCAAGGTACTTTCTTTGCCTTTAACCCATTGGAAATTTCTACCTGTTCTAGAAAAAGCTGTTTCATTTGCCTCGATATCTCAATGTCATGTTTTTATTACTTTCTGTAAAATCACTATGCTGACAGACTCAAAACCAACAAAGTAGCAAAAGTTGTCCTACCAGATCTTCTCATACTCACTTCCTGCACTCAACCTTGAGCCCTCTCTGAACAGAATTATTCATCCAGTCTTGCAAAAATAGAAACAGGTCTCTACTGAAGAAGGTCCTTCCTAGCCCTGTACCTCCCTGGTATGCAGTGCTTTCCCTTAATTAGAGAATCTGTCACTACAGAAGGCAATGTGTTAAAATAAAATCCTGTGATTGCAAGCCAAGCAATAAAAAACTCCCAAGTAATAAAATGTAATATTATCACCAGTTCACATCTAAAGACTTTGACTTAAAAGTATAAGTTTGTTTAATATACAGATCTGAATTCAACCTTATTCCATGGACCTGAGTTTCTGCTTTACAACACAGAGGTAGGAGATGCATTGGGCTACTTGAAAAGTGCCTAGAAAGGTTCCTGTGCAGAGAAGGTAAAAATATCTTTTCATTCAGCTTTCTTACGTTTTAATGAATAAATCCTAAAACAATCAGAAGTACTAACTCCATAGCAAAATAAAACTGAAGAACTTTCTTACTATCAAACTGAACAATTTGAGTATTTTAACAACTTTTCTTTGAGCAGTTCGGTGCAGCAAACATTTCAAGTCCATCCATTGATCCAGACTTACTGAAAACCTTTTTGGTATTCAAACCTCCCAGCAAGGGTGTGTGCAGAGGTGAGCCAGTGATTAGCTCTGCATAAACCCCTGTGTCTACACAGGCAGGGTCACACACCTTCCATTCAGCAAAGAACTGAAGCATCACGCTGAATCTGTTTGAACTCCTCACTGTAACAGCACAAAATATCTGCCTGGAGATGCCTGGACACACTCTGCTGTCACCCGAGCTCCTCAGCATTTTAGAACTTCACAGAGAGTATTTATTTCCCACTAGCTACAACACAACCACTGCTCAGAAATAAGTCATTTATCTAAGAAATCGTTTTCAAAAGTACAATTTTTTAGAAGACTGAATAGCAGAATTCATTCTGATTCTGAGATTCTTGGCCAACATTTGTCATTTTCTATCTAACTGGAAGAGGAAATTTTGATTACATTCAATCAAATTTCATTCCAACTGAGTAATTAAAGACAAGATTCTAAAAAGGCTTGTCCAGTGTACACAACTTTACCATTCACATGCAAAAAGCAGCAATGTAGTATTGAATACTACTGCAGGGACAAACCAGGAACCAACAAGTCTGGGCCAGCTCAAGTGCTCACGAAAGAGGAGCAAGGTACAGGAATACTGCTGGTCCTTCAAGCAACCACAGATAATTTAACAAAAGGCTTCAAACTAATTAGCAACCTGGAGTGCTTTCTTCCTATTTCCAAGGCCAGGACTAACTATGCACGTAGAGCTGATTAATGTGATCTAAAAGCTTCACAACCCTGCCTGGACAGCTCTGGACAATCCTGCCTGGACACCTCTGAGCTTTTACACACAGTAATAACCTCTGTTGGCATTCCTACAGTTCAACACAGATATGAACACTACTACTTCCAAACACATCCCGTGTTTTGATAGGGCTTCCACACTCTGTCTTTGCCAGGACATTTGTTTGCTTCCATCCCCTGGATTTGACTGCAAACAGCAGAGTCAAGCAGATTTTTCACCTGCCTGTAGCTATCAAGCCAGAATTACTTATCCGTTGCACAAGAACTATGCAACACTCAAATCTGACAGATGAGTATGCAAATGAGGAGGAAAGAAAAATGGGGGCGGAGGGGAACTCTAGTATACACAAAACCAAACAGTTGCAGCAAACAGGTAGCAAAACATGACAGGTAAAAAGCAATAACAAATAATTACATAAAACAAAGACGGAGAAGCTAGACTTCATCATCAAAATGAAGCCATTGTCTCATAGAATGAAAAAGTAGACAGAGACTTAGAGGAAAATATACAATAAGTAGAATTAGTCAAATACTACTCAACATGATAAAAAATCGTTTCATTGATGCTAACTGAATTTTTTTATTGATACTGTGTATCTATAAAACATTGGAAGCTTTCCAGCAAAAGTCTCATTACAGCAGAATCTGTCAAACCCCTCCTGTGACTTCTTCCTACTGGTTGATGAGCTTCGTCAATTAAATGTATATATATATAAGCTCAGACAATCAAATATGCTGAGACTACAAGTTAAATTCTCTTAAACGACAGCAGGCAGACAAAGTAAGATCAGGGCACAGCCTCTGTTGGGACAAGGCTCACCTTGTCCTTTCTAATAGGCTTATCCTAAAGACTGGCAAGTGTCACAGATGTGTGATTTTAAGACCTGCGAGCTGACAAAAGTAGCTGCTTACCTACTATCGGTATCCAGACCTACAAAATCCTTCTTCTCAAAAGGAACACAGAGGAGGGGGATCTTGTCTCCAGACTTATCAGTGGCTCTGTCAAGCCGCTTCGACTCCAGCACTATGAAGAGGGACTCGATAAAATCTTCTATTCTCTTCTCCACAGTTTCACACTCCTCGTAACTGGGATAAAACGCCACATCCGTGCGGGGCTGCTCTGCAATCTCTCCTTGAAGCCCGAAGACAAACAACCGGGAATCATAGAGAGTAGAGCCATACATTTCCTTGTGAACATGGAATTTTTCAAAAGTCTGAGGCCATTCCTTGGCAGAAGAACATTCCGTGATAGTGATCAGCCCCACGACTTTGCGGTGTGTCTGAAAATCCCCCCACTCGTTGTTCTCTGGAGGATAATGGTGCCTGTATCGGATGTAGAGCACTCGCTGTGAGTCGCGCACGTTAACTTGGCTCACAGCTGAAATCCGCCTGTAGATCCTGAAAAAGCTCTCCTCAGGTACAATGCCAATGGGCTGAACCACGACCAGGAGAGTCTGATGATCCTCAGCACACTGCATGTAGTCAGGAACACTCATTTTGCATCAACTGCAGGCTAGTGAAAGAAAAATGGGTATTATTTTTCAACATTCAGAAGTACATGGGGTTGCTGAATCAAACAGATGCTAAACACTTCTCCATTCTGAATATATGTGCTACAATACTAATATTTGCTTCATCATTTTACTAAATTTTCAACCATGTAGCTTATTGACGTTACACTGTGCACAAGGAGTACTTTCAGTCACCTATCAAACTAAAATCTGTAAATTAGGATTTTCCAACTGAATCTCACTCCCTGTGCAGGTACACGAGCCAGCTCACACATGGAGCAGCAGTGTCTACCACAGGCACTGGGCAGAAATACCAGACCAGATGAGCCTGTCAGATTCAAACTCTTCAGTCCCATTTTCTTGGGGAAATATGGAACGTTATGTGGGGTGAGACGTAAACAGGCACCAAATCGGGATCACCAAACTTTTGGCAGCTGTCAGCGCTCACACATGACCAAAAAAAGGAAAATCAGGACCAGAACACCTATTTTTGAAGAAAAGCGAAATCTTGCTTTCTCAAAACACACATAGATAAGGACAAGGCAATGCCTTGTTTTATGCCTTTACATTTAAGTATTTAGAATTCCTTTTCTCCTGAGCTCTCTAAAACCGGTTATTGCACTGCAAGGTCTTGAATGAAGATGCACATCCCTAAGTCCTTTCATGTCCTGGACCTCACGGATCTCCCCCTGGTGAATTTCAGCTCCAGAGCACATCCTGAACCCTAAGTATCACCAAAAAACACAAACAAACCAATCCTCCACGAAAACAAACACAGCCCAGCTTTAGACTTGGCACCATCGGTTTTACAAGCAGAACAGCCAGTTCCGAGCCCACGGGGACACAGGTGACAGACAGGCAGCTGCCTTGAGGAAAAGGGCTCCTCAGAACTACGGACTGTACCTCCCCTCTCCCACCGCACTGCCCGGGGTCTGACCAGCAGCCGCATTCCCAGCGTGCAGCCCCATTCCCAAGGGAATTCCCATCCCATTCCCAGGGAAGCAGCACCATCCTGACAATTCTCCCCGGCCGGGGCCGCAGCGGGCGGGCAGGGGGGAGCTGCCGCCTTTCCCTGCCCCCGGCCATATCCCGCGCTGGGCCGGCCAAGTTTAGCATGGAAAACGACTAAACTGCAGAAGAACCAAGCGTAGCAGAAGCGCACACACCGCGGGCAGCGAAAGGCGCAGGAGAGCTGCTTTGGGCAGAGCGGCTGCGGGGTGGTAACCGGGGAAGTGGCACTGACAGCCCGGGCAGCAGCCGGCCTTTGGGCAGCGGGGATGGGCGGTAATGGGGGATGGGGCAGCCAGGATAGGAACCGCTCTAGGACGGGGGACGCGGCTGCCAGCGATAAGCGGGGAAGCGGCACTCACAGCCGGGACAGGGGGACGCGGCTGCCGGGAGGTAAGCGGTGAAGCGGCACTCACAGCCGGGACAGGGGGACGCGGCTGCGGGGCGGTAAGCGGGGAAGAGGCACTCACAGCCGGGACAGGGGAACGCGGCTGCCGAACGATAAGCGGGGAAGCGGCACTCACAGCCGGGACAGGGGTACGCGGCTGCCGGGAGGTAAGCGGGGAAGCGGCACTCACAGCCGGGACAGGAGCCGCCCCGCTGCCGCCGGAACTGACGGCAATGGCCGCTCCGCCCCGCATGCGCGGCGGGCCATGGCGGGAGAGTCGTGAGGGGAGCGGAGCCCTTCTCCGCCGTCGTCCGTGGTGCTGGTACCTGTGCTTCCACGGGGTCTGGAAGCCTGTGCCTGTAAACACGAGGACCGCGTTAAGATGAGTGAATCAGTGGTTGAGTCCTTTGGATGGTGAATTCCAGCCGACTTTATGAAAACTTAAAGGGCTCTGGCCCTTAGAACGGAGTGCACCTTCCTGGCATTCCCAAACCCGAAATTAGTCTGGTGCCATAGAATCATCCAGTCCAACTGTCAACCCAGCACTGCCGCTGTAACTCCTAAACCACATCGCCAGACCCAGATGCCCTCTTAAACACCTCCAGGGATGGTGATTCCACCACCTCTCTGGGCAGTCTATTCCAATACGTGACCACCTGAGCAGTTTTTTTTTTGTTTTTTTGTTTTTTTAGTATCTAATCTGAGTCTTTTCTGTCTCCTCTTAAGTCTGTTTCCTCTGGTCTTCACACTGGTGGCACAGCAGAAGACACCAGCCCCCGCTCACTACAACCTCCTTTAAGGTAGCTGTAGAGAGCTGAGGTCCCCCCTTAGCCTCCTTGAGAAGAGAGGTCTTCCCCTGGGAGGATTTCTCAGTCATGCAGCTTAAATTCTGAAAATTCTGGAGGTATGAAAACTCCGGAACTTGTATGAGAATTCAGGTGCATTTCCAGTGGAGGATGTGGGAACCTTCATGATGTTCAGTGAGGCCAAATGCACCTGGGACAGGTATGTGTTGATACCCCCTGGTATCAACATAGGCTGGGGAATAAGTGGATGGAGAGCAGCCTTAAAAACAAGGACCTGAAGGTGCTGGTGGATGAGAGGCTGGACAAGAGCCAGCTATGTGCATTTGCATCCAGAAAGCCAAGCGTGACCTGGGCTGATCCTNTTTTTTTAGTATCTAATCTGAGTCTTTTCTGTCTCCTCTTAAGTCTGTTTCCTCTGGTCTTCACACTGGTGGCACAGCAGAAGACACCAGCCCCCGCTCACTACAACCTCCTTTAAGGTAGCTGTAGAGAGCTGAGGTCCCCCCTTAGCCTCCTTGAGAAGAGAGATCTTCCCCTGAGAGGATTTCTCAGTCATGCAGCTTAAATGGACAAATCTTGAAAACTCTGGAGGTATGAAAACTGTGGAACTTGTATGAGAGTTCAGGTGCATTTCCAGTGGAGGATGTGGGAACCTTCATGATGTTCAGTGAGGCCAGATGCAAGATGCTGCACCTGGGACNTCAGTGAGGCCAAATGCACCTGGGACAGGTATGTGTTGATACCCCCTGGTATCAACATAGGCTGGGGAATAAGTGGATGGAGAGCAGCCTTAAAAACAAGGACCTGAAGGTGCTGGTGGATGAGAGGCTGGACAAGAGCCAGCTATGTGCATTTGCATCCAGAAAGCCAAGCATGACCTGGGCTGATCCTACAGTGGGGGTAGCAGGTGAGGGAGGGGATTCTGCCCCTATGCTCTGCTCTGGTGAGACCTCACCTGCAGTGCTGCATCCAGGTTTGGGATCCCCAGCACAAGAAAAACTCGTGGAATTCTTAGAGCAAGTCCAGAGGAAACCATGAAAATGGTCAGAAGACTGAAGTGCCCCTCCTGTGGAGACAGCCTGAGAGAGTTTGGGTTGCTCAGCCTGGAGAAGAGAAGGGTCCAGGAACATTTTAGGGGAAACGTCATGGCTTAAAGTAGTGGCAGTCCAACCAAATAACTTCAATAGAACTCGCAGTGTTTGAAAAATATGGGTGAACAGTTGCCTTTAGGAAGAATCATAGAATCATTTAGGTTAGAAAAGACTATTAGTATCATCAAGTCCAATCTAGTACTGCCAAGGCCACATCTAACCATGTCTCTAAGAGCCCCATCTACATGTCTTTTGTATCCCTCATGGCATGGTGACTCAACCATTTTCCTAAGCAGATGGTTCCAATGCTTGACAACCCTTTTGGTGGAGAAATTTCTCCTAATATCCAATCTAAACCTCCCCTGGCACAACTTGAGGCCATTTCTTCTTGTCTTGTCACTTGTTATTTGGAAGATTAACCCTCACCTGGCTACAACCTCTTTTCAGGTCTCCTCAGCCACTGTGGCACAAGCTGTGGGCTCCTGGCAGGTCTCCCCTTGGGTTCCCTCAATTTGGGAGACTTGAGGGAAAACAGCATAAAAGGAACTGAACAAGCTTTAGCCTTGACTTTCAGTTATCTTCCAAGAAATGGGCAAAATTGCCCAGAAGGAAAGGAGAAGGAGAGACGACAGCACAAGCTGGACTCACAGTCCCAGACAGGCTGACCAACCCCAAAAGCGGCACAGCCTTAGGGTCAGAGAGGGATGGGCTGTGCTCAGTCACTCACAGCCTCCCTTCTCTGCCAGGGGCAGCTCCTGCTCCCTCTGTCCCTTTGCTGGGAGACAGTGACTCACAGAGGCAACTACACCTGGCAAGCTCTCAGCTGGCAGTGGGGCAAAGAGTGCTCAGAGGGTCCTTCCCTTGTGCTTTCCCATCATCAAGCTCAATACCCTCAGAAATCATGGTAGTTTGATGAGGGTTTATTTGTATATTGAAATCATAAAAGACTCTGGTAGTATTTATAAGAAATTCACCGTTGGAGTAATGTCAGTTGTCTCCACAAGATGTCACAAGACGGTAAGGATCAAGAAAGAAACCAAGCTTTCCAGACGTCCATGCAGCATCCCAGGATATTTGGGCTTCCCTTCAGATATAACATACACAGAAAGGCCTCACAGAAGTTGTAACCTCAAGGGAATTTTACAGCCCAAGAGATAAAGATTATCTGCAATAGCTAGCTATAAATCATGTCCCCAAATACAGTAATTTTGGATTTTTATCATATACTGTATTATCCTTGCACCAAGATGCTTCCAACTGCTTATGGTGTTATATTTTATTAATATATCAGTAACATCTGTAGCCTTGTCCTTATGTACTGGGCAAATTCTATATAAGATAATAACATTCAGTGAATAAACTCCCTGTGTTTTCCATATAATGATTCTTTATGGGTACACTCTTTTCTCCCCTAAATTCCATGTGAATTATTATTGTGTATTCTGAAAAAGCTCCTGCTCTTCTCTCTTATACTAAGTAGAGGTAATTCAGTGGCCTTAGCATATTTCTTACCAATACAAACCATCAGGCATGTTGTTTGTAAAGCATACTGGAAACTTTTTTATTGAAACCATTAATGAATTGATGCAAATGATGTGTCATCACTTCTGGAAGTGCTCACTCTCCCTTCAGCTCTTACCCAAACAGGCACAGGTGAATTTCTGGAGCCAAGACTCCCATCAGCAAAACCCCATCCACGAGCATGTTACAAGCTTCCTACGCAGCAGGCACACAGTGTAAACGTGGGGAATGTGTTAATAATGAAGATGCAGCCCCATCATCACTTCATAGTTTACACATGCCCTTCACACCTCCCCGCAGCTCTGAGAAGTGTCAGGATGACGAGACACATTCCCTGGTACTGTACTACAGCAGCAGAAGTGTTGAGCAGCCTGTAATTACAAGTTTGGTTAATAGTTTTGTGGCCAGTGGCCTGTAATCAGGATACACCCAGGAGATGCCTAGTTGCCATTATAAACAAGTTCCCCACGCTCCCGTGTCAGCCTTGGGCTGAGGGGTCACGACGAGGGGGTGAGGAAGAGGAAGCCCCAAGGCAGCTTGCACCTGCGCTGGGGCAGCAAGAATCCAACCAGGTGGGAAGAGTGACTGGAAAGCTGCTCAGCACAAAAGGACCTGTCAGAAAAGGATCTGGAAGTGCTGGCTGACCGCAGGCGAATACGAGCTGGCATGTGCCCGGGTGGGCAAGGAGGCCAGTCGCATCCTGGCATTTTGTGACAGCAGTAGCGTCGACAGCAGGACCAGGGTGGCGACTGTCCCTTTATGCTGGGCACTAGTGAAGCCACACCTCGAATCCTGTGTCCAGTTCTGGCCCCCTTAATTCAGGAAGGACACTGAGGTGCTGGAGCATGTCCAGAGAAAGGCAACAGAGCTGAGGAGGGCTGGAGCCCAAGTCTGATGGAGGAGCAGGTGAGGGAGCTGGGGGTCTTTAGCCTGGAGAAAAGGAGGCTCAGGGATGTGACCTTATCACTCTACAAGCACCTGGTGATAAGTTACAGGTTGGTCTCGATGATGTCAGAGATCTTTTCCAGCCTACTTGATTCTGTGATTCTGGATAGGGACTCGGCAGCCGGAGCCTCCAGAGCCTCCGGAACCTCAGCGTGCCCGAGTGCCTCCAGACCCGCGGTCCGCCCGCGGCAGGGAGAGGGGAGCTGGCGGGGGGGGTGCTGTCCGGCACCGGGCGGGTCCCTGCGTGGGCCCCTATATTGCAGGGAGCTGTAGTCCCGGCGGTGGCCGGATCTCTGTGCGGATCCCGGTGCTGTAGGGAGCTGTAGTCCCGGCGGCGGGCGGGTCTCTGTGCGGATCCCGGTGCTGTAGGGAGCTGTAGTCCCGGCGGCGGGCGGGGCCCTGTGCGGATCCCGGTGCTGTAGGGAGCTGTAGTCCCGGCAGCGGGCGGGGCCCTGTGTGGATCCCGGTGCTGTAGGGAGCTGTAGTCCCGGCGGCGGGCGGGGCCCTGTGTGGATCCCGGTGCTGTAGGGGGCTGTAGTCCCGGCGGCGGGCGGGGCTCTGTGCGGATCCCGGTGCTGTAGGGAGCTGTAGTCCCGGCAGCGGGCGGGGCCCTGTGTGGATCCCGGTGCTGTAGGGAGCTGTAGTCCCGGCGGCGGGCGGGTCTCTGTGCGGATCCCGGTGCTGTAGGGAGCTGTAGTCCCGGCAGCCGCCGCCTACAGCTCCCGGCGGGCCGTGCCGGCGCTGCCGCGGGGACGGGCTGAGATGGCGGCGGCGCGGCTGAGCGGCACCGAGAACCGTCTGGTGTCGCTGCCCCTGTCGAGGATCCGCGTCATCATGAAGAGCTCCCCGGAGGTCTCCAGCATCAACCAGGACGCGCTGTTCCTCACCGCCAAGGCCACGGTACCGGCTCGCCCTGCCCTGCCCTCGGGCCCCCCGCACCTCCCTTCTCCGGCTGAGGGGCCTCTGCCTTCGGAGCGCTCCTACGGCCCCGGGCTGGGCTCCCGCTTCCCTTCTCTGTCCGCATCCCGAGACTGAACCGACCTTAAAGCTGCCCCGGGTTTAGAATCATAAAATGGTTTGTGTGGGGAAGAACCTTAAAGAACATGTATTTCGAACCCCCTGCCACGGGTAGGGACACCTTCCACTAGACCAGGTTCCTCCAAGCCCCGTCCAGCCTGGCCTTGGACACTTCCAGGGATGGGGCAGCCACAGCTTCTCTCGGCAACCTGTGCCAGGGCCTCACCACCCTCACAGGCAAGAATTTCTTCCTAATATCTCATCTAAACCTACTTTCTGTCAGTTTGAAGCCATTCCCCCTTGTCCTGTCACTACATGCTCTTGTATGTAGTCTCTCCATCTTTCCTGTAGACTCTCTTCAGCTACTGAAATTTATTGAGTCTCTGCACTGTGCCCATTGTATGCGCAGTTAAATATGGTGCCTCTGCCTTTAGATAGGGATCAGCTATATATGTGAATTCTTAGTCTGACTACTCACTTTCGTTTTAATTTTTTAGGAGCTTTTTGTTCAGTATTTGGCTTCATACTCCTACAAACACGGCAGAGGGAAGGAGAAGAACGCTCTGACTTACACTGACCTGTCTCATACAGCAGAAGAGTGTGAGACCTTTCAGTTCCTTGCAGGTATCAATAGCTCAAGGGTAAATCCAGTGTCTGCTTTGGAAAATGAAATCTTGCTCTTAATACTCTGTTTTGTGAGGACCCAGTTCTCCTGCTGGTTGATGATCTCCTGTATAGCATTCAACTGGAACTCATAGACAACCTCACTAAAAATATTTATTTGTGAACGGGGATTTTTCTGCTGCCTCTAAATTATGCAGTTATACCATATACACTTTTCAGGATATTGCCTTAGGCATTTCTTAAATTCCAGCAGTTCCATCTGAAAGCTTTCAGCTTGTGAAAGAAGATCATTGCACATCTTTAGGTGAGAAGTTATGTGGAAAAATGACATGTAGGAATCTGTGAATTTTCAGAAAAAGAGCTTCATCATATGGTCCCTCTCTCCTTTTAGATACGTACATACGCACACATGTGTTTTTATTGATACTTGGATTTTTTATTGATGGCTTGTTGGATCTAAAGCAGTTGAGCACTCAGTTTTACATCAAATAATTTACATCAGCAGACAGTAAAGACAGTTGCCAGTAATCAGTCATTAAACAGAGGCCTTATCTTGAGTTTTTTGTACCATAAGTGGGTAACTCCCTCCTACTCTTACAGCTGTGTAGGTCAGACTAACTTACCTGGTTCTTGACATAAGGTTTGTTAAAAATACTAATATTTCTTTTGGGCTCATTAGTGGTTTGGATGCAACAATATTAATGAGGCAATATAAGTATTCAAACAGACTATAAAAGCCACAATTCTGTCTTCCAGACATCTTGCCAAAGAAGATCCTAGCTAGCAAATACCTAAAAATGCTTGAAAAAGAGAAGCGAGATGGAGAAGTGAGGGAAGACGATGACGAGGGTGAGGAGCAAGAGGATGAAGATGAAGCTGTTCGTGACAGTGTTGGATCTTAAGGCAAATGGAAAATTGTTTCATAGTTGATCCATTTTCTATTGTATAAAGGATGTTATTTTTGTGACTGAGAATCCAGATGCTGGATATATTTATACACTGAGCCATCTGCTTTTGCTTTAAGAAGTTTAGAAATTGAACTTTATACTTGCTGGAGAATGGAATTCTTCCCTCAGAAACACGGCAGGGTAGGAAGAGACAATGCAAACCTGACAGCAGAGCTTGGTCAGATGATTTGAAATGACTTTGTCAGACAATCATTACCCAAATTTAAAATTTCTTACAGGCAGCTTTCAGTTCAAAAGCTCCAAAAGTGGACCAAGTCCATGAAAACAGTCTGTAAAAACAGCCATGGGGGCACCAAAACGGGGTAGAGGAGATCATCCCAAGGGCTCATGTGGTTCTGCAGCTCGGATGGTAAATGGCATAGAAAATTATGTAAATACGTGCACGTAGAGCCCTTTTCTTGAATGAACTCCACTTCTGCGGCTTCTCCTGCCAAAATGCACGTTGAAGTCTGTTAATTTTGGGTTCTTGAGAATGAGCAGCTCCTTTACCATGTGAGTGACAGAGATGGATTTTTCATTTGGTTTTGGTTTGTTTATTTACTACAGAAATGGCAACCGTCCTGTGTAGAACTTGACATGCAACTTTTTAAAATAAACATTTTGTATGAAAACTGACAATGGATGCAGAAACTTCCTGTAGTTCTTTCCAGCTTCAGTCACACTCAAGGTCAGTGTGGCAATGTCTGCAGTGTCATGGTCAGTCAGAGAGAAGTGACCAAGATCTCTCCCCGTGTGTGAAAAATGTCCCAGGTAAACACAGAAATGTTGACAGGGAATAAGAAACTCCCACTCCAAAAAAGCTGGGCCGAAAACCAGCTTGGAATTTGTCTCAAGCAACACCCTAATTTGGAGGGCAGGGTAAAGAGTTAGCAGAAGTGAACTGCTACATAGCTTCTCTTGGGTTGAAGGCACAAACACATTCAAGTGCTATTAAAACACACAGCAAGGACCTCCAGCATCTCCACAATCCAGTACATCCCAGATTTGTGCTAAGAAAGCCAAATGGAGCTTAGGCAGGTAAGATCAGAGACTGGTGGAGCTACTGAGCCACCCCAGTAATGCTCCTGCTATTTTAACAGATCAGTGGATGTTGCACTGTAAAAGATTTTCCTGAAGTTGCCATAAATGAAAATCATATTGGACCAGGAATGCTGCAGTGAGTGCTGAGTGGATCCCTGGGGAAATTCCCAAGTGGGTAAAGGCAGAACCATTGTTGAAAGAGTTGGTTTGTGCTTTTTTTTTTTTTTTTAATACTATTAAAAGTGCAGAGAGATGTGTGGGAAACTGAGCCTGGAATGCTGTTTGGGGGGAGGGGGTGCCAGTTTTTTGGGAAAGAAAAAAAGATACACCAGCACAGAATTGGAGTAATTCTCCAGCATAAACAGAGATGAGGGTAACAAGCAAATACCTGAACCATGGTTACCTTGGGTGGGTGAGAACCAAAGGGAGGAACATCCTCACAGCCCTATCCCTACCCCTGCACCCCAGGGAGAGGAGAGAGGGAATGGGGAAAGTGGGTCTGGGAAAAGGGTGGAAAAGGGTTTTAATTTTTGACTTTGTTTCTCACCATCGAATTCCATTAATTTGTCAGTAAATTATATAATTTTCCCTCCAGTCAAGTCTTTTTTGCCCATGACAGCAACTGCTCAGTGAGCTCCCTGTCTGTATCTCAACCCATGAGCTTTCTCACTCTATTTTCTCTCTCTGTCCAAACTGCATCATTTAACATGAACTTCCTCCTAAGTGACCAGGTATCTTGACCTGTTTAAGGTGTTCTGGGACTTTAGGCAATGGAACACAGGCCAGGGGACACTTTCCACAATGAATTATTATTATTATAGACATGTTTCTTTTTCCCCCTACACCACCACCTTGTGAGATCCTTCCACAGCCAACGCTGCTCAAAGGATATAAAGTTTCCTAAACTTGCCAAAACTACAAAAGAACTGTGGTTACTAAGTATAAATCACCATATTTCATCCCTCTTAGAAGTTTCCTGGGGGATGATAAACATATTCTGTGAATTACTGAGACCAAAAGAATTTACACGCCCTTCTGGATTCATTCAGCCAGAATCCTCTATGGGAACATCAGAGCTGCCAAAATTTGCCACAGCCCTCTCCAAGGCCCTGCATCTGCCAAAGCTCATTGCCATCAAACCAGTGAAGGATTATTTGTTTTCCCCAAGAGCCTGACACAGAGCAAAACCTCATCCAATTCAAAGCAGTGGTTCAAAAACAAGGGAAAACATAAAGGGAAGAGACATACTGACAGTATTTAATATTATTGAGTAAAACCAATCTGTTTGCAGGGTTGGGCTCCCAAAGGAAGCTCCTTGGCATCCTTGCAATTCTGTTGGATGCTTTATAGCCACCACTAGGTGCTACATCTTCTTCATTCAAAATTTGATCACTGTAGGGATATACTCAGCAAAAAAAAAAAAGGCATTTCAAGCAAGTGGTTTCCAAAATGTTCATGTTCCATAAATAATTCCAAGATTACACCCTGTAAGCTGTTAAAGCAGCACAGATTGTCTCTGGCTGGGCACGGAGCAAGTGGGAGCACAGGGAAACTTCCAGAACACAAGTAAGAGGTGAAAGGCAAAGGAAGCCAGTATGAGCAGGGATTTTGGTACAGTCTCACAGTACACAAGTAACTGCAGAAAATGGCCAAATATTAAATGAAAAGATATCAAACAATATCTCGTAAAGATGAGGAATTTTATTTTATTGACATACTATGAGGCAAAACAAAATTGACACCATACAAAATAACTTTATAAAATATCATTCACATCATTATTTCGTCAGGAATTACAGCATTCTGAGCTTGTTACAAGTCTTATGTTTTGAGGTGAAAAACACTATGCTAAATCTTTAGTATTAGTTGTATATACAGTAAGAAACCAGAACAGAACCTGTTAGGTTTTTCATGACTTTATTGCAAAAGTAGTGCAAACTATTTTACCTTGCAAGCTGTAAAACAAACTTGGAAAAGGACCCACCTAAGCTTGAAAACATGACAATAAATGCTCAATTTCACAGCCTTTGAAGCTTCCTTCAACAGTTCTCAACCAAAAATTCCCCATCTCTGCACATTTTTAGATTTTCACTGACTCGGAAAGGAAGGAGCAGAGGGCAGCAGGGAGCAGGAGGGTCCTGCTCCAACATGGGGCACAGCTCTTACCCATGGATTTGGGGAATCTCCCCCAAAACACCCACCAATGGCCAGGTTTGGTCACTGTGTGTCCCCATCAATAAACTGCCCCTTTCCACACTCTTATTTGAGAAAAGAGTCAAGAAAGCAGAAAGAGCAAAACCAAAAACCAACATAATTAAGAATTAGGAACATGTATTGTCTGTTTTAGGAATATAGTATCCTTTTCCTGAAGTCTATAAAGTGAATTTCCATGGTCCCCCTCCCTGTGTGAACACACTGCAGGGCACATCCCATCCCAAACTTCTGCATGATCCCAAGGCAGGATACTACATTCTGCAAGATCCAAGGGAAACAACAGCCTATAATGCTACTGGGGTCCCCCAAAGCAAACAGGTAGCTAAGTCATCTCCTAAAAAACCAGAAAAGCAAACAAATGCTACATGAAAAATGTTAAGGAAACAAAATGCAGCATATTCAGGCTATTTTTTTTTTATTTAATCTTGAGGTACCTATATAAATATTACCTTCTGCCCAAAGTACGATTGGTTTTGTTAAAAAACTAAAGTCCTTATCACGAGCCAATTGCAGGGCAAAACATTATTACTGAGAAAGTGCAACCATGCTGATCATTTATCTGCAGCATATTAAAGGATGATTAGGCTTTAGAAAATATAGCTTAAGTCTAGACCTGATGGAGCAGTTTTATAAAAACACTGAACAGAGGCATTTTCCTTTTGTTAGAGTCTCTCTGCAACAGAAAGCCTTAGGAAACAGCTTGGAAGTCCTGCCATGATGGAATGTCAGCACTTTTACAATCCCATATATAGATTTTTTTTTTCTTTTAATATTTAAACTAAATACAATTTTACAGCAAAGATTCCCCCTCTGTAGTAGGAACTGGTAAAAAGTGGATTTTTAAAAAATTTTTTAAACTTCAAAAAATGATAGGATACCACAACTTAAAGTTTTCCGAAAAGGAATTCTTTTTGAGTAAAAAAGGTTCACATAGTAGAAAAAAGTTACACATAGTTGTAAACTGTTACATACAAAACTGTGGAAAAGTCAATGATGTTTTATTCCCTCACTCTTACACATGTATCCATTTTATATTTTTATATATACATACGGACACACAAAGTTGTGTGCTACATGCATATATAGAGACACAGAGATGTAGAGATCTGGGGTCAGGATTAAACATTTCCAAAACCTTCTTTATTGGGTATTTCTCTTTGCCTAGGTCAGCTGTGATACTTTATTTTACAACTTGCTATGCTGAAAAATATTTTCAAATTCAGTTTTTTGCGGCATGGTTAAAATCCATTTGCAGTTTTTAATCAAGAAGATGAGTTTTGATTGCTGTGCACTGGGGAAAAAAAACCACAAAGGCACAAAGAATAGAACTCAAATCCAAGATTGTTGTCTCAGAACAAGAAACCCGAGGGTTTGGGCCACAGACGGGGTCAGTTTGGTCACCTTTGCCAAATCTCCTTGACAATTTGAGTAATTAGCACCCAACTGGTTACATGAGGTAGATCCAAATTGGAAAAAAAATAACAGAATAAAAGCAAGCTGGGTCCCCAACACTTTTTTTTGCCTCTATTTAAAATGTTTTAAGGATTCTATGTCAGTCGTAAGAAACTGAAGCGATGGCACCTACCCGAAGCAAGCGGGGAACTCAAGAATGGCTTTTTTTGGGATGTAAAATTTGAAGTGTTAAATTACAATCCTCCTTCAGGCAGAGATTTGCTGGCAGGGGGAGGGAGGAGAATATGTCTGACAACAAGGACAACAAAAAACTAGGATTTGGGAAAGCCTGTTTGGGGTCAGCTGCTGGAGGAAGGCCCAAGAGCCCTCAGCAGCCAACGCCCAAAGAGGCATCACAGTATAGACAGCTACAGGCATCCCTTATTTCTCAGGTCAGGAGACTTCCTTTACTAACACTGAAGCTCTACAGGAACATCCTCCTGTCATTAAACAGTACTCTGAGAGAGGAATCTGACACATTTATCATTGAGTTAAGGCTTAGTTTAAAGTGGCATGGCCACACAGCATCATGCAAGTGCTCACCGACGGCAGCGAGAGAAGCAATGGGTTGATTCCACCCCCTGTGACTCCCCAGCACTGCCAAGTGATGCCTCCAACCTCCATGGGAAATCCAGCAGTGCCAGGGATGCCCTTCAGAGTCAGCTGAGATTAATTCTGGGTCTGGTTTTTGCATTACAAGTGCTACTCTCACCCAGCCAGCACTACATTGTTTATATACTGCAAGCACAAGACAGTTCCACAGAGGTGCAACACACACACACAAAACTACTCAACACACATTTAGTACCACTTGGAATGACCTTAACATCATTTTGTT
>VZRF01010368.1:308003-370054 GCA_013396875.1 Vireo altiloquus | reverse complement strand
AAAAAAAAAAAAAAACCCACAACTTTAAATGGTCATAGAAACATTTTGATTGGAGGAAACATTTACAATATGAAGCTTCTGGATTGATTTTTGGTTCTTTTTTTTTCAGTTATTTTATAAAAAATAATTTTAAAAAATTTTTGAAACTATTAAAACAAAAGATTAAAACCTTAACAGATAAAGTCAGTTAAATTGGCAATGTACCAAAATTAAAGCAAAAAAAAAGGATTTAATTAATACATTCTCTTTTCTATCTCACCCTCCCAAGATCAATTTAAGCACTCTGCTGCACAGAAATCCGGGGCTGGACCTTTACTTATCAACTGCCCTAAATGTTGAAATCTTTGTGATTGTTCAACTAACAAACTATTGCAAAAGCCACAGAAATTTTGCTTATTATTTCCAGCCAAATACTGTCTTTGTATCTTTTACAGACAGCCTTTACATTGTCCCCTTTCCTGTCACACATGTGTGTGTACACACACAGATCTAGAAAATCTACTAAACTTTATCAACAAACTACAGAAAGCAAGTGAAAACACTCTTCAGGACAGCTTAGAACTTTGCCTGATATAATTCCTCATTGCACCTCATTGAAAATTTGATTTTCCAAGATAAATAATTCTGAAACTTACTCCTTAATGGTTTTTGATGGTTTGCTTAGTTGGGTATTTTTCTCTTATTTTCTTTAAAATGCAGTTACGAAGTTGTCATGTGTAAATGAGATGAGCAATTGAAGGGCTCAGTCACATTAAGTTTCACAAGAAAATGTATCAGGAATGACAAAATTTTGGTCAAATCCTTGGTTTTTATAGCATAGATACAGTGCTACACAACAGTGAGGTTTGAGCACCCCTCAGTTGATGCAGAATTAACTTTGGTGAAATCTAGAAATGAAATTCACTGCATCTCACGTTGGTACATGAGAGGTCTGATCCAACCCACAGCAGCTGAGGTTTTGGGGTGCCCATAAAGCCCAGACAGGATCTGACTTTGAGTCAAGTACACGGCAGGTAAAAATGTGCAATTTCACAAATACTGGCACGAGTGAAACTTCCTCTATTCATGGCTTTAAAACCAGGAAAAGCTGATAAATACAGAAAAGACTCCATATTATATCATTTTTTTTTCTGACAGGAAATCTAACCTAACAAAGCAAACACAAACAGCACCAGCCAGGGGATTAGACACTCCCAAGCTTGCCTGCTGACCTGTTCACCATTCATGCTTGCCAAGCACACTCAAAAACCCCCCAGAAAATGGCCAGTTTAAATTTAGATTTTGGGAAGAACTCCTGGGCTTTCTCTCAAGTCAGACAGCATCTGCAATCCCTGCTGAGGAGCAGAGAGCAGCTGTTCCAGGAGGTGGTTTGGTTGTGCTTAAAGAAGGAAAAAAAAAACAAAATAAAGCACGTGGTACAACAGCAAATCCAAAATGTGAGGAGGAAAACACAACTAAAACCTGTGTATTCCTAAGAACCCTGTGGAAAGGATTATTCCCTTTGATACAGAACTGCCATGCAAACCAAGGCTCCTCAAACCACACAGGGAGGTTGGCTGATGGCAGAGCAGCCACAGGCAGTTTTAGGATGGATCTGCTGAGGCAGTGCATGGACAAATCCAAAGGAATTGCTTTTTTGGGGGATATTTAAGTGGGAGGAAGGAGCAGCCAGACTTTTCCTGGTGCTGCAGGTTTGTAGTGCTGCCACTTGAAGAACTCCCACAACTGACTCCTGCCAACCTCTCGTCCCTCCCTGTCCCAGCCCCAGCCAAGTCAGAGCTCCCAAACACCACAAATCAACTTGGGGAACTCCCTACCAACCTTCCCCCATCTGGGATGGGGCCAACAGATGGGTGCAGTGTGGGAGATTTCTGAAGGGCACTTGAAGGGAAGCCAGAAGAAAAATTAAGAATTCAACTGTCACCTGAAAAAGTGCTAAAACTGGCAATTTTGCAAGGAAATGTCTCCCCTCACTTCCTCATCTCATTTCCCCAGGGGTTGGGTACCCAGTGTTTCTCTTCTCTATGGCACCCAGCACGGGGCTCCTTCCCTTCTCAAACTTCCTTATCATCCTGGGTCTGCCCTGTCTGGAAAACACAAATCTCTGCTCCCCTCAGAGGAGCTGTTCAGAATCTCTGCACAGTGCAAGCCCTGCCAGCAATAGTGTCCATGATCTGCAGTACAGAATGTAGTGAGACATCTCCAAAGCAGCCATTTACCCTGAACTTCACACTTTTGGGGGAGCTTCATTAAATCATGACTGAGAACTGAACCAAACTGACAGGATTTTACCCCATTCAGTTATTAATGAGCTGATTTATAATGGTTTATTCAGTCACTTGCAAAATCTGAGTCCCTGAAAGTCAGGACATCAGCAATCCTTCTACCATGGATGAGCTTCATTAGTGTCTACACCCAGAGATTAAGAGAAGGGAATTGCAGGGAGCACAGAATCCCAGGAAACTCACTCTGATAGGTCAAAATACATAGCGGAGAGCCCAGTTACTTCTAAACAAAAATCAACTTTAACACTGCTATGAAACCACACCAGCACACTGTGCTCCAACAGGTATTTCTGTCAGCAGAGTGGTTTGTTCCGAGATGAGGAAGCTTGCTTGGAATAATTGTAAACAAAATCTGATGTATTAATGTGGTTTTCTACAGTTTCAGGTCACTTAAAGCACCCTCAGTCCACGTGCACTTATGTCAAGGTTGAGTTTTGGCCAAGGCTTTGCACAGAACTGACACTAAAAAGTCCCAAGATGAACATACTCAGGTTTGGGGTTGGTTTTTGATGTTTTGGGGTTTTTTCCCCACATTTTAAAGTTTATAATTTTCCGAGCAAGGAATAAAGTTATTTTCACTCTTACAGTTGCAATTCAACTTATCTAAAAAATACATTAAAAAAAAAAAATCCAATATGTATTTTTTGCCTCAGACTCAAAATATATTTCAAGCACCTTCATGTCATCTGCAGAGAAAACCTGACGTTTTCTGGCCAACAGGTAAAGTACAGAAACATTTTTTCATTTGGAAAACAACAGTATAGAAACTCAAGTGAAGGGATAGGTCACAGAGGGAGCTGCTGCTATGGAGTGACCCTGAGCAGAAGCAGATGTGCCAGATGTGCCACGTCTGGTACCCTCTCAATACGAGAGGGACACCTCTGGAAGACAAGGGAGTATGAGCAGCCAGCCAGGATCACAGGATGGCACTGCCTCTTCCCAGCAAGGAACAGAGCAGGACAAATCCAGTCCCTCTGGGAGCATTTTTGGCTGCTTAGTGGGATGTTCACTTCAGTGAATTCTTCTGTGAAGGAACACAGGAGGTAGCCTTGAACTGCACCTGCTCTGTAACTAAAAATTCTCACAAACCCACTTTTGTAGTGATTTGGCCAAGCAATTACATTCAAATTAACACTTCAAAGAAATGACTCTGACAAAGCAACTGAAACACTAAATGGGATTAAACAGATTCTGTGCCACGCCAAGCACACACAGCAGCCCCTTCCCATATAATTTGTATTGAACCCTCTCAGAAATGCATCTTTCCAGTCATTAACCCTCAGAAACAGAAGGCAGAACTTGCTGGTTTGCATCCTAACATCAGACAATGGGGCTGGAGTTGGGGTCTGTCCCCATGAGTTATGGAAGCAAAAGGCAACTGCTGATGGATAGGAGATCCATGGGCAGCCAGAGGGGACACCATTCCTTAGCTCAGAGCACTGAAACATCCACTGCACTCCCCAATCCCACACCAAGCAGGGACAGACAGCAAGACACTGTAACTGGATCCCAAATCCCTGTAATTCCACTAATTCTGCCACATCCACTGGTTCTGCTTCTATGACACAAGAATCAGATACTGGAGCAACCAAGGAAAACCTGGGAGAGCTACAGCTGATTATCCAGATATTACATGAATGCCATCAGGCATCAAACTGATACCAAAATTGGCATTTGAACCTTGCACAGACAACAAGTACAGTGAGAGCTGAAAAACTGCATCTCTGTCATCTGGGAGAAATGTGCACAGAGGAGAAAAGGAAGAAATGTTTTCAAAATTCAGAAAAACCCTAAATACTTCCACTGTCATAAAGCAACTGTGCCCTTCTTGGATTGATACTATAATGCAAACAAAGTGTAACAGCATTTAACACCAAAGCTCCTATCTCAACACTGGAAAATATGGCAGTACTCTGGAAAATAGAACAAGGAATGGTATCCCCACCATTTCAGTATTTGCTGTACAGAGCACTATTTACAGTATTTTCAAACAGCTACAGCAGATGCAAAAAGAAAAAATTCTTACAGTAAAAAGGGAGTTTAAAAAAACCAAAAAAATCAGTGCAATTACCTTCTGCTTGAAGTTTTCCTTAGGAAAGATGGCATGAGTGCATCAAGAAGCATGTCACCAAATGGAATATAAAAGTAAAAAGCAAAGGGCTGACCTGCACTAGGAATGGGGAAAGCCACACAAAGAGAGATGCTATGGCAGGAGAAGAGTATTAACAAAACAGGAAAACAAGTGAGTTTAATTACACTGGTCTCAAGTGTCAAAAATACTGAGAACTCTTCTTACATTCGTTTGGTTAATATGTAAAAGATGTCAAAGATGTCTTAAAAAAAAAAAAAAAGTCCCTTATGGGTTATTTATGCCACCAGAGATGCTTATTTGACTGAGTCTGTTATTTAATCAAAAGCCTTTGGGCACGCACATGAATGACTTGAGTCAGAAAGAAAAACTTAGAAACATCTTAGAAATTTTAATCTTTTCAGAAAAAAACCTTAATCCTCACACCTACTCTCCAGAAGCTTTAATTTGAAAATCCTTGTGGAAATACCTCTTGTCATGTTATAAAAATGATCCAACAAGAACAAGACTCTTACAATGGATGAAGGCTGCAGGAGTTATTGAGAGAGGCAGAATCAAAGCCAAACCTTCACAACCTTTTTGCTTTTACAATCAGGGAATGCTGCCTGGAAGCCTGCATGGAGATCAATGCTATTTGTTACCTGACAAGATCAAGAAATGAGGGAATTCCTTTGCCAAAGCTTCTGGAACATGGAAGATCATTGATTGTAATTCACAAAGTCAAATATTCTAAAGCAAACCAAGCCAAAAGAAGGAGCTCTAATAAAACAAGTGATCTCACACCATCCATCAGTGCATACACACACACACAAATGTTAAATTGCATAGGGCTCTCTCAAATGCCACAGAAAAGCAGAGACAAATCCACCTGCTTCCAGCATTTCCCAACAGGACATTTGCTCCTAAGGATCAGCTCAGTTGTTTCCTGGGTGCTAGAACAGATGGAATAGACTCATTACTCTGTTCAGCCACTGCAGCAGAAGTTTCCACCACAAAGCAAACCTCATTATTGCATTAGATTTTGCACATCAGGGAAAAAAAAGACAAACTTTTCAGTATTTCATGTCTTCTGATAGTACTTGTCACCTCCCCAGAGGAGCATTTCACACTTGCTGAGGCTGTTTTTGGGGGGTTCTGCAGTGGGACTCCTTTGCAGGGGCTGGAAAATGCCCAAAGTGCCCAAGGGTGGCACAAATTGAGTTATTGCTGTCCTGAGCTACACAGAAACCCAGAGACTTCAGAGCTGTGACCTCAGCTGGGACTTCTCCAGCAGCAACCTGTGGGAGACTGAGACTTCTTGAGCTTTGTGCTGACCTGAGATGTTGCTGTTCTACACCAGACACGTGGGAGGTACAGAATAAAAAATAATACTAGGATTTGAGGTGTTTCTGGACATTCTTGAATACATAATTTATATTAAAAATATTCCCAGAAAGAGAGCTGCTGGACTGCCAGCATGCTGTACTTTACAAAGCATATACTTAATCAGTATTTTTTTTTTAAATGCTTTAAATTATTCACTAATTCACCACTGGTGGGAGGGAAAAGGAGGGAGACACCAAGGCATAAAGAATTAGCAGTATTAGAGGCTTAGAAAGATCTGTAAAAGGTAAAAATGTCCTGAAATGCACATAAACATCCCAAGTTCTTCATACGTAGGGAAGGAAAGCTACACAGAATTTCTGCTCATTCCAAGAGGATACACAAACAGCTACTCTCAGACTAAGGGCCTGCCTAAAACTCACTTTCTCACAAAGGAAACATCTTAAACAGAATGCAGTGCAGTCTCAGGCTGCTTCAGAAAGGAGATTTGAGGTCAAGACAGATCCTGTCCTCCTCACCCCATCTGACCACCTGTACAGTTCCTTTGTCCCAGATCCGCACGGAAAGAGGAGGATGAATTTCACATCCAAGAGGTCTCTGCATAACAGACGGCAAATAAGTTAAATGATGTCTTAAAATGGATGATCTTTATCCTATTTGATAAGAAGAATTCATATAAAAATAATTCTTATATAAAACTCTGCCAAATTAATATCTTCACTGAAATAGGAAAGCTCTCAAGGAAACACAGAGAAGTGCAACACAGCCACCACGGGGAGGATCTGCAGCTCAGGGGTATTTGAGGGGAGGTAGGTACAACCTCACTGGCACACAGCAAGACAGACAATGCTGCCTAGGATTTGCTGCAAATTTACAGAAATCTGAATTTATAGAACTATGACCAAGAAGACATTCTGAGCCAGCAGCCTAATCATCCAATTAGAATAGTACAAATACAATTATTCCATTAACAGGTTCTACATTTCACCTACAAAACACCAACAATCAACACACTGCTACAAGGTGAAGATCTGAACTGGAATTATGTACCTAAAAGTCTTTATGCAGCAAAGGTTGGGCATTTTCTAGCTTATCCAACACCAGCTGGTCGCAGCTGACCTGCTCTGTGGCCCAGAGCTCTGCACGGGTTAAAGCTACTCGCCCATCCCAGTGGCCAGAGGTAAAAGTGTCCAAACAGAGACTGAGCAGCTGCTCGGAGAAAAGGGAAAAGACAAAGCAAAATCCATCAGTGGAAGAGAATGAAGGTTTTCCAATCTGCCTCTCAGCATCTTATTTCAGTTATACCATGGAAAACAAACAAGATCAACTCAGCATAAACAACTTTCCCGGGCTTTTTCCATTTTCTCCTAAATCTGCTCGTGGCATCATCATTAGTGCAATGGTTTACATGTGTGTTATGGTTTTTATGAATCCAGTGTGCAAACTAACAGAAGCATCTGTCTAATAATTATCAGTTTTAATTAATGCTTCTCCTAAGAGAATGGCAAAACTCTTACATTTCCTACAGATCTTATGCATAATGAAGAGAGTTTCACCTCCCTCCCTAAGTAAACTTCAGTTTCCTAATTTTTATCTTTACTGCATAGATTCTCTGACTTCTGCCTAACTTCCAGCGAGCCACTCTCCTCTAGCAGAGCTCCTGCTTCACTACTACTCAACATATAAATAAAATACAATTGTTTTGTGCTTGAATGAACAGAGAATGTTGGTCTTGTGTGCGTCTGAACCGCAGAGGTAAAAGCTGCTGTGTTGTGTGCACGTTGCAAAAGCCTTTCTGCAAATCCCAAGCTACAACAGACACTGGCTGCATCTCTGACTTCTCACCACATTGATTGCATATTTTTTTTGCATTTGAAGAGTAATGTCCCCACGAAAAGGATTTTACTTTCTAAGTTCAAAGCATTCTTGATATGTTAACAGAAGTATAATGAGCACTCCTTAGTAAATAAAAATAAATAATAGCATCTAGACTATCACATTAATACTGTGAAAACATATATAAAACTTACATTAACTCAAACAACAGTGAAAAAGGATTGTACTGTGTTTATCACCACAGACCCGTATTCTTTAGAGACTTTGGAAAGTAAGTGTCACAGTCCTGTATGACAAATCCTAAAGTTAGCTGTCAGTATGATTTAAAAAAAATCTTTACAAATTTTTTAAATGGCACATTTTCTTTTGCCAATCTCACTGGAGCTACTAAAAGCTTAGGTACAGGTTTATTTTTTTTTTTTATATTCATCTTTAGTCTATGAAAAACATTTTAAAATGCAGCACAATAAAAAACATTCAAGAACAAGCTTCAGAAAATACATTTGCCCTTAGACACGCAGAGAATAATCTGAGAATAATCTTTATAAGACAGTTAGAAACCAGAATTTTGTCACGCTCTTATTTTGAAAATAAAAATTTTGTAAATGCATCTAGAATAATCAAGGCTTCACAAATACTCAAAAAATGCTTTGCTTTCCTTTGTATTAAAAGCTGATTCACAGCATTTTAGCTAATCAGTATGAATTAGATCTTTTCAAATTATCAAAAGCAACTCAATGAACAGCAAACTGAATGAGTTTTGTGGGTTGGATTGTTGGTTTGGTTTTTTGTTTTTCTTCCCTAAGCCCTGAGATTGCAGCTCTTAATTTACTTATAAAATCTGGGTCTGTTTTATACCAAGCAGCTCAGAGACTTTTGGCAAACCACATTTCCAACAACAGTGGGGTTTGGTACAAGAATGCAGTTTGTGATCAAGTCTGAAATTCTGGACGGAAGGCTTCCTTACAAATGGGAAAGAAAGGAGTTAAGATGCATCACTCATTGCTGGCTGTCCCTGGGCTGGGGCATCTGTTGGTCTAAGTGCAGCTGGTCTGGTGTGAATCCAACTCTGCCTTGTCCGGAGCCGCTGAACATTAAAACATGTCAAGCAAAGTACATCGTGCGCAGCGTGTCCTGGTGCACCTGGACTGCCTTAGCAAGTGCTTGGTGATCTCTGCCATTGCTCTGGCCAGAAGTGTGGCTTCCTTCAGCACTGAAAGAGAATGGAGGTGGGGGGGAACAAAAAACAACAGGTTGGGGGGGAAGGAAACCCTATTTAATCTGCCTCTCCTTGCACATGGTTCTGTATCATTCGTTTATTCTGAACAGAATGGTCAAACATTAATTACCCTTAAAGCACCACTGAGGTTCTGAAACAGAAAACAGCACATACAAGAGTATCTTCAGCAGCATAATTCAGTGGTGAGAGCAAATTCACCCTCAAAACTGCTGAGGACACCACCAATCCCAGAATTAACAAGCCCACTGCCTTCCTCCTCGCTTTCCAATTCTGCAGTGATTCAAAACTCTGCACTCACCTGTCGTGTTCTTTATCCACCAGATGGTACCTGGCTCTGAAGGCCACCAGGTGTGCATAATATGCTGGTGCAGGGATGGAGACGGAGCGCGTGCAGCGAACGTAAGTATGGCACAGCTGGTAGGTGAGGATCTGCAGCTCGTCCGAGGAGAAGCGATTGTCGTCCCAGAGCACGTGGTAGTGAGAAGGTCTGCTTGTTCCCTGGAGCCAGATCACACAGCAGTCAGCACTCCCAAAACATCTCCTAACTTCCACCTCTGCAGGGGAACTGCAGCGGAATGGTCGCTTCCTCAAAAGTCACAGGGAGCAGTTCTACACAGTTTAGCTCATTTTTCCTTTTAAAAAAAAAAACAACCTCCTTCCTTGCTCCCCATCAAAATAATCCCTTCCCCTTTTTTTGATAGGATTGTTTTCCAGAATTTCATCTCTCAAATTAAATGATCATACTGAAATGCACTTTTATCTCAAAAACCTCAGATCTGACAAAAAACCATCAGATAAAGCAGCTTTAGGCCAAACTTCAACAGCTAAAAAGTTACCACACCACACAAAATGTCCTACCTGAATCCCAGCATGACTACACAGGTAGAAGTCAAACTCTGAGGGGTGGGTGATTTTTGTGTCCACTGTGGTACCAGCTGGAATGTTTCCACTTTTTCCAACCTGTGTGAGCAGGAAATACAAAGACACTGAGGCACAACACAAAGAGGTTTTTTTTCTTTTGATCTACATAGCCCGGAAAACAAACACAAAGAAAAGCAAAATAAAAAGCAAAAAAGTGAAGAAGTGAAGAAAGAGCGTGCAAAAATGAAATTTTGTTCCATCTGAAAATCTGGAGTGTCTCTACTATGGAGAAAGAGACAAGCAGCAAAATCTTAGAAATCACCTAAAAATATTTCTTTTTCTGAATAATGCAAAAAGTTCCTGCAACTGATGTGTCAAATTCTTTTCACCTTCCCACTCCAGCAAAGGAGTAACTTTTCCTGTTTATATGTGAGAGGGGACAATCCTTCCTTGTCAGACAGGCTGCCTCTTCCCTCAAAAGCTCTTCAAAGCAGAATGTCAAAATACTCTTAACTTTCAAACAACTTAACATCTGTAATCACAGCATTTATTAATATAACAACCACCTTCATGTCAGCTTTGGGAGTTACTAATTGTTGCCTTGAAGCCCAGTGGGCTCCAAGTGCTCCCACAGAGAAGCCTGACGGAAGGAAAAAGAACGTGGAAAGCCCCATCTGTGAGCAGAGCTTTGCCATGAGGAACTCTCCATTCTCAGTAACAGCTCCATCCTGCACTTCAGGAGTCTCCTCTTCACAGACAAAGTACCAAAAATAAACAGGAATTGGTGACTTGGCTGCCTGCTGGACGTTTGTGGGTCCCAGGGAGGACATACCCGTTCGTTTTTATCCGTGCAGAAGAGTCTGGTGTGGTGCCTTTTCTGCACAACTATAAAGGTGATGCCAGGCTGATAATCCTTCTCCAGTTTAATGCAAGCTTCCCTGATAGCCAGCAGCTCGTGGTGGAGAACCTGAGCCACAAACAGAGAGAGGTGTGAGAAACATCAACCATCGCTATCACAACTGACTCTTATTTACCTACAGATTTATTTATCCACAGATAATTTATCATGTTCCTTCTTCCACTGTCACTGGGAGTAATGGGATGTCAAAGCTTTCAGGATCAAACCTTAATTTCTTCCCCTGATGAGGGCAAATTATATCAGCAGTTTCCTGAGCCAGGAGAGAGCTGCTTCCATTTTGTTCAGCTCCAAGCATGAGGCTCAGACTAACAAGCTGCATGTCAAAATCTTTTTAACTGCCAAATACAAATGAAGATTTAATTAGACTGCTGAATATACAACAGACTAATTATTTTTCAGATTTGTACAAGGGATAGAAACCAGAAGTGCTCATTTCCCAGCTTTGTGCAGTCCCGTGCAGGACTACAGACATCAATAATAAAGAAAGTGGAACAAACCAAAAAGCAAAGATTTGGAATGTGCATTAATTATACATGAAAAATTCAGTGAAAACCAGTGATAACTGAAAAAAGGATAAATCAGAATTTCATACAAAGATTATTTTATCAATTCAAGTTTAGCAAGTGACCTTTCCTCTCTTCCCCCTGAATTTTGAGAAGCTGACTCAATTCTGTATCTTTTATTTACATACATAAATACTGGAAAGAAACATCTATATAAATGTCTTTAAAATATATTAAAAAATATTTCATAAAATATGGTACTTGCAAGCAAACAAAATAAATATGACAAAGTATCTGATAAGTTTTATCCAGAATAAAAGTGACTATGAAAATCTAGTATATATTAATCCTTGTTCTAAAAAACTACCTTATTTTTCTTTAGTGTCTAAGTTCTATGGGATGCAGTCTGACTAATATATCCTAAATAGGAAGCAGATGTGGAACATAACTTGAGTGCTAAAACTTCACTTTTCACTTATAATTGTTTAAGTGAAAATATTTTGAAGGGGAAAAGTATTTTAAAAAGCACATGAAAAATATGGAAACACTTCTCCTGCCTGCCTGACTGGAATCCAGCAAATTTGCTGAGGAAGATTTGTTGAGGTTATACTTCTTTTTGTAACTCCAACCACAAAGGTGGAGTTATAAAACTCCATTGCTACCACAAAACTACACCATCAGAATTTCAAAAAGACAAATATCACCTGTTGGAACTGCCCCTCAGAAACACCATCCCTGTAGAAGATGATGCGAGTTGGTTTGAATCTCGTTGATTTGTAGAACTGGATAAGCAACTCCCTGACCATGGCAGCCAAATCCTGGATGATTTCCTGGCGGTGCTGCTGCACTCGGACAGTGGCACAGTAACGGTTGGGATGAGCATCCATGCTGCCTACAACCTGGGGAAAAATGCTCAGCATCAAACCAGGAAGCACTTTAATAAAGGTGTTTCATGAGATAACTGCAATGTCTTTAACAGTATCTTTCACAGAGTGGTTGATCTGGCAAAGATGAAGATGAAATCAAAATGTGCTTGGAAACAGCTTTGGGTTTAGTCCACCTGCAGCAGCACATCCTGCTGAAAGAGAAAACTTGCTTTACATCTAAAAGATTCATTTCCTATTTCCACCTACAAGTGCCTAAAAAAAAATCAAATACAGTTTGGAGCACTGATACCATGAAACCATTAATTTAGTTCAGAGTGCAGCACAGGAGTTTGAAGTCTGGGAGACCAAGTCAGTTTTTGGATCCATCAAACTGAAATGGTGAGGGACCACAGAAATATCCACATTCTTCACCAAAGGAAGGTTCTTCTGTTTATGAAACATCAACACTCATACACTGTAAAAGTGGCATGGGACTTAAATAAACAGACAAAAAAGAATTAAAGTCAGCACTGAGCACATCTCCACCTGGTTTTCCCTGGACACACAGGTATAACTTTTTAAAACAGATAAATAATATCACTATAGATCTTCATTATTAAACAATCCTGAGTAGCCACTACAGGTGTTTGACATAACACAAACTAAAGACCATTCCCTGCATTTAAGAAGTACATTTCCAACAAATTACTGCATTTTGTGTTTTCTGGAAGCTTGAGTCCCCAGAAACCACAACTAAGCCAGTCTAGTTCCCTATCAGCAATGAAGAAATTCTGAACATTTCTAAGTGCTGAAGAAGCAGATTTAAACATGCACCAGCTCATTACAGGCTGCTGATAAATATCAGCTCCCAGAAAAGCTCCTCTGTGTATCAGCAACTCAGGCATTTTACAAGCTAATACACACATTTAAGTAATTAGCATCAGAGCAAGCTCTCTGAAGTTTCATTAAATTCCTGCAGAAAAATAATTTATAATGCTATAATTAGGCAATCAGATTCAATGGGCCACAAAAGGATTGAAAGCAATAAAATGCTTCAGAGCTGAGCAGCAGGAAGGAGCTGGGGTGAAAGATCAGGACACAATTTACTCACTGCAGCAATGGAAGGCTTTTTCCCATCCCCAGCTGGTGGGTGAGTTACATCTGCACCAAGGAATATGACAGGCTGCTGGAATACTGGGGGTCTGGCAAAGAGAAGGGAAATTTGTAAAAGCAGCAAGATTTATGCTTAATAAAGCACATTAAATCTCAAATAAACAGCACTCTGTACTCCTGCAGTGAATTCATCAACAACTGGCACTTGATCAGAACTGGTCACTTGTCCTGTGGCAGCAATTAAAAATCCTGATTAAGGTCCTCATGCTAAATACTTAGGCAGATTTTGAAAGCATAGCTAATTGTTGCTCTTAATTACAAATTAGTTTAAAAATGTATCTAGTTTTTTCCTAACTTGACGAATTGCAGTTTTTATTAACTGGACCATGTAAAAGAGTAGAAGGTGATCCCTTAGTAACAAATGGCATCTGAGAAAATTGAAGGACTGTGCACACATGTAGATGCTAAGAATATTTTTCCAAATAAAAATCAGTCTTGGTAAGGAAATCCAAAAACTGTAGGTATCAAAGTTATTATTTGTAAAGTAGAATTTTTTTAAAACCGTGCTTTAAAGTTTAAAACTAATCTTTAGGTTAAACCACAGCACCTAGAAAAGAATACCAAAGCACTACAGCACAAGTTTTAAGCTTCAACTCTATTCCTTAATAAAACAATTTCAAACAGGAAATCTTGGGCCACCATAATTTCTTTGTAGGTGGGGGGGGAATGATTTAATTGTTAAGGAGATAAACAAATCTGTTTGCAGACCTTCTTTAAAAGAAATGGGAAGGTATTGTTGGGGATTAGGCTTTTTCTTCTTTTCTCTTTTTTTTTTTTCTCTCAGGGTAATTTTCTTCCCATTTGTTGGCTAAGAGGTGAAGAATGGATGTACTTAAGAGACAAACATAGCTGGGTGTCTTGGAATTCTGTTCATTTTTTCGTTGTTGTCTGGGGTTTTTTTGTTATTGCTGTTACTGTTGTTGTTTGTCCATATGTATGTATTTTATATATGTATGTATATATATATATTCTAGTAAAGAACTGTTATTCCTTTACCCGTATCTTTGCCTGAAAGCCCTGTAATTTCAAAGTTACAATAATTTGGAGGGAGGAGGGTCATCTTTTCCATTCCAGGAAGGTTACCACCATCCTTGACAGACACCTGGCTCTTAAACCAGCACCGTTTTTGGTGCTCAATGTGGAGCTCAAGGGCAACGAGAGGAAAGGGTGAAAAAGGAGTAACAGTTCCTGGGTAACCTAAGTTTTGTGTGCTGAATATAGAAACCTCATTAGGTGGCACCACATGGGCCATCTTACACTGGTTAGGGTGGCATGAGATTGTGGCTACATTTTTCCCATTTGCAGCTCCTTATCTAAACATGGATCCTTTGATTAAGGCTACCTTGGCTGTTATCCAGTCTGCACAATGGGTCAATAAGCTGAGGAATTCATGGATTCTAAAGTTCCTCTGGAATGTGGGCACATAGCTGTGTGACTATCAGAGACAAAACTGTCTTTGGGGTTTCATTAATAATGGTACTCACTGTGAGGAAGAAACACAGGGAGGAATTTTTCCCCAATCCTTCACCCATTTCTTTGGGCATAGCCCACCAGCTTTCAAATTTTCTCTAGATGATAACGATATCATACAATGGCTGGTGTTGCTGATAGGCCTAATCTATTTAGCATCTAGAGATAAGGTGGGATTGTCATGGGTAACCACCCTGGTACCCACCCCAGAGACTGGGGATGCTTCCCAGGAGGAGGCCCCAGGGGCTGGGGACACTGCCCCACACAAACCACCCAGACTGGGTGGGGGTATGGGGTGCTGAGGGAACACTCTTCCTCAGCTGGTGGGAAGCCCTCTCCCTGCCTCAGCCCATGGTGCAGCCATGGAACCATCAGACATCACAACTGTCCAGCTAAAGCATCCTTGACCCAGGACCCAGGTGTGGATCAGGTGTTCAGGAGGGAGCCAGGGCCCCTTCCTCTCTGGGAGGGGCTTTTAATGAATGTGAGAGGATTGTTCAGAGACAGAGTGCAGGAGCACCATCACAGAATGCCCTGGAAGACCACTGAGGAAGGGATCCAACAGCTGAGAGAAGTGGCACTACTAGAGGTACTTTTTGGAAGGGATGGGACAGCACAATAACAACCCTGACAAGGTCAGGTGCACAGGGCAACTGTTGTGGAGCCTGGCACATCTAGGGCCATCCCAATACTCCACCTTCATGGCAATACTGAATGTTGAGAACACTGGGGAGACAGTGGGCTCCACAGCCATCAAACTCAGGAATTTAGAGAGCACAGTCCAGGGCCCAGTGCAGGCTCACATCTCAGCGGTTAAGAGTCTCAAAGAGAAGAATGTTGACCAAAAGAAAAGGCACAACTGTTCTAGATGGTCTCTGTTTGATTCTGAAAACTCAGGGCAAATACAATTAGGTATTTTTCATTCTAGTGACAGTTGTGTACTTCAGTGGTCAGATAGTAAAAACAATACTTTCATTATAAATTTCAACAGAAACAAGTATTCCTCTCCTGTCTTCATAACCTAACTTTTGCAGGACTATTTATTAGAAGCCAAAACAGAGCTTGTCTGAAGTCACTTAAGCCACAGTGCTATGGCTGCAGATAAAAGCTCCAGTTATCTCAGCATGACTCACAATCTCTCTGCAATAAAATAACCTTTTCCCCTTTGAAAGATGACTTACCTTCCCTGTGGCAGTAGAATGTTATTTACGCCTCCTAATTTGACATTTATTTTTAAGCAAAGGTTGGACAGAGTTTGTGGTGTTGTTCTTTGGACATTTTTCATCTGCACACACTGAGTGGCCATTCCCAGCACCGTGTCGCCCACGCGCTTCACCTCCGCTACAGAATGGAGAGAAACAAAAAAAATACTTGCAAATTGCAAATCAAACAATGGAGGAGACTTGTACTTGATGCCAATTAACTACACCTGGAGTTTTAGCAAAGTGGTGCTCAAGCTTAAAGGAACACAATGAATCCTAACCCCCCAAATCCAGAACCTCCCCCCAGTTCTGCTCTGCTCCACCTAACTGGGTCCTAAATGCAATAACTAAAGGCACTGTTGGCTTATATTAACTAGGAATTTTTAAATTAATTCTTATTTTAGAATGTAGCATTGTATCATCAGCTTTGGCTAATCATATGTGGATATTAGGATGATGAGCACTTGTTGCATTATTAAACACTGGACTAGTAACACAAACCTAACAGTAAAGTGCTGAGTAATATTCAGCCAAGCAGTTTATCAGTTCATCACTGCAAGTTTATCACCTGCATAGAAAAGTGGCCAGTTTAGCAGACAATGGTCCATAAAAACTCCAAGAAACTCATGAAATACTGTACAATTCTGAAGGTTAAATCAAATCCTATTGTTGACAACAAAATTGAGACTTGAAGGCTTTCAGAGGGCCACACACTCTTACATTCAAGGAAGAAATTTAGGCTTCAAAGACTGGCTCAGAGAAGATGAGCCCCCCTCTTTGGCAGCAGGAGGGGGGAAGGGCAGGGTGGGAAGACAAGACTGTGGGTATAGGAAGAGCAGGGTATGGAAGAGGATAGGGAGAAAATAAGGAGAGATGATTAGAGGGGGAAGAAATAACTGTAATTAAAGATAATGACAAGGAAAGAAGATGAGAGCAGTACCACATCCTCTCAGTGGTTAAGTAGAGGAAAAGTATTCCCTTTTAATGCCAAGCAGGAATAGTAAAAATGTCATTCTGCACCAAATTTCTATTGTACAAATTAGAGATGAGCCACCTCCTTTGCAAGGCTGAATTCAAGGGGGAAGAAAAAGGTACTATTTCCTTTAGGTTCCTTGCTTAATTTCTTTTCATCTTGTAAGAGATAATAATAAAGTTAGGAAATTATTTTGTGCTAAATTAAGCTGGTGAGGGATGGGATAAAACAAATCTGCAGCTGCTTGGTAGATCTGATCCATCAGAGAAGAGTCCACATACCCACTGGAGCAAAAACAGTGGATGCTGCTCCAGCTGGGCAAGGTAAGTGAAAAAAGGACAGAGGTAGGACAGGAGAACAAGCAGTCCTGCCCATAGGAAAAGCTGGTTAAAACCAAAATGCATGGTTTATATAAAACATATTAAAACCCATGTGTGTATGCTATGTAAAATGCACTAATTGTCACTGTTTCCAAAAACCAGTTTCGTTTGCTGAGTTTTCACTTTCCATGCATCTGCATCCTCACAATCCAAGTTTAAAATCTGAAATAATAGGAAAAAAAGACAGAAATCTCCTTCCTCAACATTTTTTTGCCAAAAAAAAATTGGAGATAGTCTGAGTAAGCAAAGATGTTCTAAAAGCTACAGAGTTCTTGAAGTCATTAACTTCTTCAGTTACTTGGAACTTGCAGCACACAAGTTTTATTAAGTGTATTTTAATCCACTGCCTATCAATGTCAATCTCACCAAAGTCCTGGGTTGGCTTTCTCACAACCTCCATCTCAAATGCAACCAGAAGGGAGAAGAACAGGGAAAAGCAAATTAAAAGCATAGAAAAAATAATGAAAATAATTAGGGCTTAATATAAAATATCATCCACCACAAGAAAAATAAGAAAATTATTTTACAGCCTATTCCCTAACTGGAATTTGCAGAGTTAAACCAGCATTAAACCTCTCTCCTTTGGATACCTCACAAAAAACACAGAAAACTGTGACTGAAATGCACCATTTCCACTCACTGACCATAGACTGGTGTTTTTCCTGGCAAAATGACCACAACAAGCTGCAGCCCAGTGTAAGTGTTCTTGAGGTGTCTGAACATGGGTTCCACACTGTCGGCTCCCTGGGCATATTTGCAGAAGCAAGGTTGCCCCTGGATTGGCATCCCAGCATCCCTGGAAATCTTCCGCAGCTGTTCTGTGAAGGACCTGAGGAATGCAAATAAATACATGACATTACCAGGTAGTAAAAAACCCATCTTGATATTTGACCTTATTTTTAATGGAACAATCCTGTTAAACTTGCAGAGTTGTGCTGTCCAAAAACCCAGGAATTCAACCCCAAGTGCATCTTTAATTGACAATGCCTATGTAATCACTGAAGGAAAGACAGGAAATATGCTGTATAAGTAACACCATTAATAAAAAAACCTCGTTTCCAAAGCAAATTCTACCTTATTTCTATGGGAAATACAGAATAAACTACTTTTTGCAAAAAGACTGCTACAATTACAATTTGGGATAGCCTGCTCTTCCATGTGTTACCACTACAGAAAGGGCTGGAGCTCCTCAGTTTTTCCTTCATTATGAAAACAACCAACAGAAATTACCAGCAATTTTCTCAGTGAATTGCTTTAACATCAATAATAATGCACAATCTCCTAGATACCAGAGAAAATGTGTATCCTGGAGGTGAAGGCAAAACTTCTCCTAGGCTGGTGTAGAAAAAGTCACCCCTTGATGGAAGTGGTAAGATATGGAGACAACCTAATTTCTTCAGAGGCTTCCATCTGTGAGCCTCTTTAGCTCACTGATAAAAGCCCCCTTTTTATTCAGTTGGAGTGGGTGCCCCCCCACAGGTATCTAAAAGTTGCTCATTTTCACCACGGGGAGCCACTGACAGAGAGGGTGTGAAGATTTAGTTTCTTCCAAACCCATTGTTAACTTGCATGAATCATAACAGCCTGTGAGCTTCAGCCCTGCAGCCTGAGACTCCTTGCAGAAAATGGATATTTCCTCTGGAAAAACAAGCACTCACTACAGCAGTCGGTGGCAGAACATCTCCCCAATCCCTGGAAGTGCTCAAGGCCAGGCTGGATGAGGCTTGGAGCAACCTGGGATAGTGGAATGTGTTCCTGCCCCTGGCAGAGGGACTGGAACAAGATGATCTTTAAGGTCCCTTCCAACCCAAACCCTTCTGTGATTTCAACATTCAAGTCTAAAATAGCTCAGAGTTTGAGCCTTTAAAAGTCCATCTGGAAGTGTGGTGCCTAAGAGGAAAGGTTCTCTCCCTGTTCCCAAGAGGTAAAGCAGGGTGATTTTGAAGTCTTTTAGGGCATTTGAAGGTGTTTACTCCAGTGAATCAACAGCATTTGAGTTCCAACTTGCTCAACAAGATGTAACAAGAGGTCACAAGATGGAACAGGATGCAGCCATTTTCCTGGCATAAAGCAATGTCCTCTCATGGTAACCACAAACTCATTCTAAGCCATTCAAATAATTTATTTTGGCTCATTATGTTAAAGACTTCTACCTATTTCTCAAAACTGAGTAACTAGGCTTACACAGCCTTTCCACTACAAGCCACATTACGGAAGACAAAATTCTCTGGCAGCCCCAAGTGCCTGTAGAGAACAAGTCCCTACCCTCCTCACACAATGAGCAGTAAAAAGATTCCCACTGTTTGCTCATCACTCGTTAGAAAAATACTCCCAAGCTGTTTGGCAAATGGTCTGAAGGAACACTGCTATGGCAATGGCACTGGTGTGAGCAATCCCTGCCTTGCATTCACCTCCCAGAGAGCAGGTGAGTCACTGCCAGGGCAGCTCCACAGGCTGCACCTGTCCATGCATGAAGGGAAAGCAGCTGCATGTGAGAGAAGGAATCAGACATTGACTTGGGCCTGCACACTTTCCCTGAGCCAATGGCAGATGTCACTTTTAACAACAGGCTTTGAACAATCCAAAGACAAAGAAACCAAATTTGAAAGTTTCATTCAAACACTTAAGGTCAACAGAACAACCAGTCCTACTCATCTCACAAATATAGCAACTTGCACATCCCAGGAACTCTTAAAGGGGAAGAAGTTTTAGAGAAAAATTCTCCTTCTAAAGAAATTCTGCATGAATAAATCTACTCCATATAACCAGGAAAGGAACCTAAGACAAAACACATGTTAGCTCTCACTCTTGAGAAACACTTAGTGATAAACATCCACCATTACATCATCGCAGTTATCTTAAACTCTGTCCTAAGGCCTCACTGGTCAGAAACGTGCCATAGAGCATGAACAGCTTCTGTTAAGTCTGATTTGGAGGATTTCCTTACACTGGCATTGAAATCATGGCATCATGCAAAACACAGAGAGACAAAACTTTCTAAGCACTGTTAAAGATGCATTGACATATGTTAAACAATCGAACCAAAAATATGTTCTTCATAAATAAGTGAAATCATGACATTTGCATCCATAATAAATGATAAAATCACCATCTTACACAACACACTTACTTAAGATGAACTTCAGTGCACTGGCGCTGGGGAGCAAAGCAGGCAATTGCCCAAACCTTTATTTCAATCCCAGTGTGAAACTGTTTATTCCTCATGTCCCAGACACCTTGAACTGGTGTAGCAATTGCTTTATTCTGGAAGTGAAAGGTAAAAATTAAACATTAATGTGAAACTTGATTGATGCTAAACAAAAATTAGCTTTGCTTCTACTTCCCTCCCACCAGCAGGTGATTTATACTCTCAGGTTGCTCTCTCCCCTGTACAAACATCCATCTTATCTTGTAATAATCATTTTATCACTGTAGCAAGACAGCTTCTTAGCCAGGTGAAAAATAAAGCTCACTTTGTTCATTTTTATTGCTGATCATTGCCTTTGGTTGTATTTATATAAGGAAAGTAAGATTCATGCTTGATATGGAATGGTAACAAGAACCTACATTTCCTCAGTGACTTTACAACTGCTCAGTGAACTTTCCAAGGGGGAAAGGTAATTTAAGTACTATGAATATTTTACACATCACTAAGCAGTGGCAAATAGTCATTCAATGTCACTCACACAGCTCCAGAAAAAATGTGAACAAGCTCAGAAAGATGATCAGTTACTCAAGTTGGCCCTGCCCAGCACTTTTATTTCTCCCACCAAGCAGATATTACTGTGATGGATTATCTAGAGAACAAGGGATGTTATAAAGCAGCTAAAGTAATTTTGATGATGTTAATTACCTTAATAAATACTGATAGATGTTTTAGACAAGTTACCATGGTGTCTTCTGTCTCACCTAGCAGCAACAGCTGAAACTGGGAATTTTTCAGGACACACACATGAATTTGATAAAAGATTTTGCAAAGAGTTGTGTGTGCTGAAGGCAATACCTCCCCCACCGGGACCTTCCAACATTCAGCTGCCATTAAGTTCCCCCAACCTGCTGGTGCCAGAATAGTTCATGAAAGCACTCCCCTTATCAGGGCCAGGCCTAGGGTACCTTAACCTGCCAGTGAAGGGAGGCTTAAGCTAATTTGCCTAAGTTGTCTGAAGAATTTTAGGCAGAAGACTCAAGATCCTCTCCCTTCACGGGTTATGGAGGCACCACTCTGTTGTGCACAGGGACAGAATTATATTCAGATGGCAATGCATGATCTGAAGAGGTTCATCAAAAGCCTCCACAAATGAAGTTATCTCACCTATCAAAACCTTCACCTTGCATAAAAATCCCAGTATATAACTTAAGGAAAATCCTGTTTCTCAAGCTTATTTTAAAAGACATAACAGGAGGAAGATTATGTCAGAAAGGCCATCTGAAAAGCCATCATAAAATAAAAACCTGTGGATAAACATTCCAACAGAAAGAGATGGCTCTGGAGAAAGACATGCTGATAGAGATGATACTTTAAGACAGCTGCCCTAAACATAGTTGCTCCACCCAGAATATTCAAAACCAACCAGAAGTTCAGGAAGATTTCAGTATATTTTCAAATATACACAGTGATAATTGAAATTTCTTTGTTCTTCTCAATACACATTGATCTGAACCACAATTTGCAGACTGCTTCTCAAAACATACGATGGAAGAGTGTTTGAGGAGAAATAAGGCATTTTTAACCCAGCTTTACTTTCAGAAATAAAGAAATTGAGAGAGATACAAAATGGCCAATACATTTAACAACTTTGAGAACCTAAATGTAAATTCTGACCATTACACCGATGACAGCTATTTCATTGCACACAACACAATTAATTTAAAATAAATCTTTAAGGTCCCTTCCAACAGCTGGTGCTGGAAGCCATCACAGACTGTACAGAACCCACTGGACATACCCTGCCTCCATAGAGGATTGAGGGAGGCTGTAGGACTCTGCCAGTCACATCTGTCATTTCATCCTTGACCATTATCCCAAACTCTCGGACATAAGGATCGGTGTTGAAACTCGCACTCCGCATCTGAAATGATAAAAACGTACAGAACCAAGTTCATGACCTGTGTGCAGTGCACAAACACATCAGGCCCTGCTAAGGGTGAGCAAAATCAAGCCCATTTCTCCACAACACTCACCAATTTGCTGATCTCTTCCTGGCGATCTGGGGCTGATCTGGCAGTGGCTCGAATCATAGTGGAAGTTTGATTGTCAGTGAGTTTCTTTATGCATCTTTGTCCTGCCACTATGTTGCACACCTGAAATATCCCCAAAGAAAGTAAATTAAACACAGTCCAATTGTTTTTTGGCTTGTGGCTTTTTTTTTACTGCTGCATTGCAGAATTTCTCAAATATGGCTGCTCAAAAAACAGTTTGCCAACATTTAAACTCTTCTTCCCTCTGAGTGCCTTCCCCCAGCCCCAAAATACAGAATTCTCTGAGTTTACTTGCCTCCAGAGGAAGGTATGTGTGCTTCTGCTCCTGTCCAACTTGTAAACATGGAAGGTGAGGGTAACGTAAAACTAATTTATGCCTGTCTTTAAAATACTGAGCTACAGTGCATTCAACTGTTTGTCCATTCTCCTGCTGAAGTGGGAATCTGTTGGAAAGTAAATATGAAAAGCAGCTATTACTTCATGCAAAATACTTCCCAACAGTTCCTTAGTACACTTCTTGGCACAAGTTAAGCCTATTGAAAGAGGATGAAACAAAGTCCAAGCAATTAAATACCAGATTCGGACACTGATCAGTTATCTTCTTGTAAAAAGCTGCTATCAGTTTTGTTCCTTATATTACTTCCTTAAAAATGGGAATTAATGCCTCCATATTCAAGCTACTTGCAAGTCTCTGGTTGGTGATTAAAAAGGAACATTTTTTCCAGAGGAAAAATAGATTGCCAATAAGCAACATTAGGAAGCCGATCCCAACTGGCACCACTTTTCTACTCCAGTTGTGGGAAACTTTAGGCTCCATATAGGACATCCTGTTCCACCAATTTTAAAGAAATCCATAAATGACAGAAAAAAAAAAAACCCAGTCAACCAAAAAAATCTCCTAGATCTAAACCAAAGCAATTGGTTCAAATGCCATGATACTCAATACAGTATAAAAATAGAACAAAGAGAATAGCAAAATTGGGAAAATACTTTGAGATATATTTAAGGGTATTAACCAAAGAAAGCATCATTTTTCAAGGTAACTTTTCCCACTTCAGTAAGGAAGACAAGGTATTTTTCCAGCCTGAGATCAAGCATATGCTTAACAAGTAGGAGAATATTTTACGTTTGGTGACTTGCTGGTCGTCTGGTGACATTGCACACTCTGTACTTCCTTTTCATTTGTCCACAGTGTGTTATCTCCACCTTCAGACCTAAAAATTAGAAAGCACAAATCACCATTTTTCCAAAATCAAGGTGTTAGCCCTAAACTGCTACAAAAGACCTGCTAAGCATTGTAACAAAGCCATTCTGTTCAGCCCCAAAGGGCAGCCCAGACAGAACTCAAAAAGCAATTTACAGTCTTAAAATTCAAACTCCTGAGCTTCAGCCAAAGTTCAACACAGAATTTCAAAGCCAAGATGAAATCCCAAAGCCCCCAGAGCTCACAGATGATGCTGAGCACATTCTGCAAATTCCACTTCTGTACCTCTAAGGAAGCCCAGGATGGGGAAAGGACAAAAAGGGCACACAAGCTCCTTGAAACAAAACCCCTTGTTTATACTTTCTGTCTAAACATACCGTGTCTGTAAGACCTCCAACTCCTGCAACTGAGCATGAGATAATAAACTGGGGGTGTGGGTGGAGTGCAATCCCCAAAGAGCCTCTCTAGGAGCTCATGGGAATGAGGCCACAGTGAAGCAATTCGGTGCCTGATTATTTCTTCAAAACATTTACAACCCATGCAAACTTAGGATTTATTTACACTTTCCTTGCTAACTTCTAGTTGGGCAAAGGTAGTTTTTTGGAAACATAAAAGGAAGGTGCAGGATGGATTTACAGAGTTTTTAAAGTTGTTTGCTTTCTACCAGGAGTATCAGGAAGGAAGGATCTCTGTTTTGCAGAAGAAATCTTCAGTGAACAACACCAGTAAGATTTCTGCCTCCTGTTCTCTTTGATTCAGGCACTACACACTAGAATAACTGCAATTTACTTCCAGAAGAGTATATGCACGACAGATGCCTAGAGTAGGCAAAAACACATTGCTAAATTATTAGAAAAATCTGAAATACAAAAAATCTGACATCAGTAATTGGAAAAATTTAAGATTGGGTAATTAAAAAACCATGAAATTCCAGTCTTCGTAAACATTTAGAAATCATCAGATTAGAAACTGGAATATCTTTGTCACAAAACTGGGATTGGCACTACTGATAGGTTTGAAAAGCAAAAAACATGAAATTTTTGTCTCCCAGTAAGGCAACTGCTGTGGAAAATATTTAAAACGTAGTGGGGTAACACATCAGACAGAATAAAGCAGCTTTCTATAATTTATTTCTTACCTTTTATTTCTTTGGTAAACTTTACCCTTTGGGAATCTGTCAGAGGTTTTTGTTGTTCTTCAATACTTTTGAAGTCCAGAACTTCACAGACAAACTCAATAACTGGCTGTGCTTTGTAAAATGCAGTTGCAGACACTGCAGACAAAAACATCATCAGTGTGTTACAACAATACAGAGGAAATTCTTAGGAAATTCAACAAATGGAGCTAAATTTTTGCCTTTCCATTAGGGAGCAAGAAGAAACAAGGAAACATTTTGTAATACCTACCATCAATATTTAGCATCATTTTCCATAATGAAGGTCTGACTGACTGATGGAAACCAAACCAAACTTCTCTGCCACCACCCAAAGGATTTGAGCACCCTTCTGATGCTGTAAAGAAAGATCTCCCCACAGGAGTATACCTGCAAGAAAGCAAATAAAGACACATCAGGAAACTAAAGCAAGAATTGCAATAAAGCCATAATTAATGCAAATTCCTTTGCACTAAAGCACAGAAATGTCAGTGTTTAATTACTAATAATATGATATCCTGGCAGGACTCAGGTTACAGCTCTCAAAATCCAGCTTGTTACAGTAAGAAATAGGCTACTACTCAAGTTTAAATTTATTTCCAGTATACTCCTTAATATATCTGCTAATTCCAACAAAAAGCATTAATAACTTTTTTATCTGCATTCTATTAAAACTCAAGCTGTGCTTCCGTGAGAGAAGAATTAGAAGTCTCTGCTATTAAAACACCAATGTAATAATCTCTCCCCATACTCTGAATTATAGACATTATGTGAGGGTAAATAAGTGATCTAACAAATATTTCTGATCCATCTTTCATCTTGATAATTAAGTACTGCACATTTAATAGCAAACAAGTCATATCCAGAGCCAATGTGCTCCTCTGAACAAAGGTATCTGACAGTCTGGGCTGTTTTCTATGCTGTAAAACCTGACTAAAGTAATTTTACTTTTTTTTTATCCTTAATTTGAGGATAAAGTCAACATACTACAAGGCTATTTAAAGTCATTTACATATACTTAACTCATACTACCTGTTTAGAGCTTTGATATGGGAAAGTTCAGCCCTACTAAACTTTGTTCTTTAGTTTCTAATTGAGTATCATTTGCACAGTGGTCTTAAGTGACTTATTCCATGGCAGCAGAATTAAGCCCAGTATCTCCTGGGCATGACTGAAAATGCTGTAGGACCCACTTGGAAAACAAATCAAATAGTTTTCATGTTTTTCTTTCCTATCAAAACAGCAACACAGGGTGACATTAATGTCCCCCTAGCACAGCAACCTTTATACAAAATTGGCAATAAATATCTGTCCAAGGACACACAGGAACAGGGTAAGAAGTTGTCTTAAAACCACCCTTCCACATCTACCAACCTCCAAGCACTTCCCACTCAGGGAGAGGCTCCTTCTCCAAGGCTAGAGAGGAAAAAGGGAGATGGCAGAGCCCCTCTGACCTGAGAACACACAAACATGGGCCCAGTCTGAAAACCTCTGGGGAAAGGGACTTGGATCCAGGCTGGAGGCTCTGAATTCCACTGGCTGAGCAGGAAAGCACTGACTGCCTCTTGCCTGAGCCTGCCATTGCCACACGGCCACGACTGTGGCTGGGCTATGGGAGGACTTCCTACCCAAAGAGCCACCAAAGCACTCAAGTCACACCTAAACTACATCAAGGTCTTCCCCTCACCTCATGGAAGGCAAGTGCCTCATCACTACATCCAGGGCCTGGATGGTCTCAAACGGGACACTCGGCAGCCGGCCAGAGAGAGCATCATGTAAAGCCTGCAAGCTCACACAGGACATCCACTTTATAGCCACCTTAAATATTCTGTCCTTTCCTTCTCCCGGCAGCGTGACCTCCAGCTCCACCTGCAACAATGCCAAACAACAAACCAAGATGATTCTTTCCATTGAAAGGGGGGAAAACGGAAGGGGCTCAGAAGGGACAATGGATTCTTCTGAACAGCACCACGAAGCAGGGGAGGAGACAAAAAGCAATGATGAAGCAACAGCACACGTTAGGTAAAGCCTCCTTTTACAGCTACATCTTCCCAAAGGGGTATTTCAGAAGCCTGGAGTGCCTCCCAGCTGGCACCTCTCTCCCTCTGTGAGGCAACACTGGAATTTGGAGGCGCTTGGATCAATGGGGAGGTCTCGGCGAAGATCCGATAACCTCATTTCAGATCCCTAACACGTCCCAGTGCATCACTGCTCGTGTCAGCTCCTGCATGCCTAAAATAAAACATGGGCTGTCACCACCTGCCAAGATTCATGAATTTCTGGTATTTGCTCTCGAGAGCACCAGAGTGCTTTACATACTATTGCTGCAGACACAGTTCAAACAAGAGAAGATAAGAAAGAGAAAAACAAAAAAACCAAAAAAAACCAATCACCAGCTCCCCCAAATAAAACAAAAAACCCACAAAACCCACCAAGCCAAAATTCTTACTTTTAAATACCCAAGAAAGAATAAACTATGACCCCCAACTACCACTGATGGTATCAGGCAGGAAACAGAGGCACTTCTTTGCCAAGGTACACCCTACTTCAAATTTTTTGTCTAAAAAACAGTGGCAAATGACATTGTGCTAAATTACTTCAGCCAATTACTTGGAATTATTTGTAATGCTGATTTCTCCTCCTTCTTAAAACAAAGAAAGTCTGAGCACCAAAGTTTTTAAGCTGACTAAAATTAAGGCTTGTCTGATACGATCAGGAGGTCTAGGAGTGACTATAAGAATTAGCAAGATCTGAATATCCTTTGTGCTGGATACAAACAAAAACCTTGTATTTTCCCCTGCTAGGGAGTTTGCAATTTAAACATAAAAGGCATCCACTTAACAGGCAAACTGTAATTAGCAAAAATAGTAAGTGGCTAACAGCAAACTAGTATCTGCCAACATCTGGCCTCTTTAACGATTTGCTTCTTTGGTCCAAAAATAGGAAGGAAATATAAAACACAAATAAGAAGCCTTCCCGTGTGCCCCCAAAAATGAGTTGACCATCTATAGTAGGCACACAAAATTAATATTACAGCTGCATCTCTCCTCTAGCACAAACATCATACCCCAGGGAGACTCGAGCAGAGGAAGGAGCTGCACAGCTGTGGGAGAGCACTGGGAACTGAATCTAATCGTGGGGTCACTGCTCTGAGTCTGGCCCAGAAGGTCAATGCTGCTGAAAGCTGTGCAGAGAAAGGGACAGGTCTTCAGCTCACACAGGCTGGAAGCTTTCCATGAAGTCTTTTTTCCACCACACCATCAGAAAGTCCTCAATTTGCATCTCATTTACAGCAGATGGAGGATGTCTGCTGCACCTGACCTGAGTTTTCCTTTATACTTCTCCTCGAGATCAAGGTTCAGAATTCCTGCTTGAGCAACCTGGTCTAGTGGGAGGTGTTCCTGTCCATGGCAGGTGTTTGGGACAGGATGGCCTTTAAGGTCCCTTCCCATCCCAACCATTCCATACTTATTCCCAGTACGGTTAATATACAACTCACCTGACTATTAAACACTTTGGTACCCTTAATTAAAAAAATAATTTAATTTTACTTTTTCCCTCTTCTGTTTTCAATTTACAAAACACTTTCACCATGATGAAATGAGAAGAGGAACCTGTGCTGCAGTACCCCTGACCCTGGTGGAAACAAAAGGCCCAGGATNCTTTAAGGTCCCTTCCCATCCCAATCATTCCATACTTATTCCCAGTACTGTTAATACACAACTCACCTGACCATTAACCACTTTGGTGCCCTTAATTTAAAAAATTATTTAATTTTACTTTTTCCCTCTTCTGTTTTCAATTTACAAAACACTTTCACCATGATGAAATGAGAAGAGGAACCTGTGCTGCAGTACCCCTGACCCTGGTGGAAACAAAAGGCCCAGGATTGAAGAATTCCTCTCCCAAGTGCCCAATTGCAAAAAAAGTTTAGCAGAGCTGTGACTGCTGAATTTGGTCCAAACAAGTTTTTGCCACTTGGTCTAACTCCAAATTAGTTGAATTAAGAGTTACTGCTCAAATTAGTAAGGTTTAATACAACTTTCCTGTTTTGTTGTCTTTTAAATTAAGTATCTCACGCTATTAAAAAAAAAAAAAAAGAAAATATAAAAAAAAGTCCTTAATGCACATCCCACATCCAAAAGTTCACAGACACTTTTAAGCATCGCTAATCAGAATTTCTCCTCTCTCAGTAATATTTTATTTATCCCACTCGGTGCTTTTGAGGACAAATTAACATCCTCATGTTTGACAAAGTAAGTGAAATATGAAAAAATTAAGATAAAGTAGTTTTAGATGGGAATTCTATTATCTCCTTCACTATTAGGGATAAATCCTAAAGCAAAATTGAAGATTTGTTTTATTATCTATCCTCAAATTAAAAAAAAAAAAGTTTACAATGTCAATTACTAACCTGCTACCTGGTAGATCCACTGCTAAACTGCAACAGAGTTGACAATTTTGCAGCTAAGGGATGAATGGGATTTTAAATGAAAGGGATTTTACTGTCAGGATGTGAAATATCATTAAGCCTATAGGAAAATGTCAAAGCCACTCTTAAAAAGAATAGGTCTTGAAGCTGATGTGGTCTGAATACCTCACACAAATCAATGTATCACTGTTTAAAAATAGAAAAGATTAAACCTGACCATGTGTTTCTGAGGAATTCTTCGTATTCCTTCTTCTCCATAAAATAAATGGAACATCACATGACTATTTATCATGCTTTGAGCATACAATATACCTTTTCTCTATTAATCCAAGAGCTTTTCCCTCCCAGGGATTCAGAGGAAAACAGCTTAACAACAAACTATGGATGTAGGAAAATAAGTTCTCCTTCTGTCATGTGCAGAGTCTTTAGCAGTACTTCAGAAAGACAAAGTCAGAGGAGTAAGTTTGTGGTCACAGACAGGATTAACATTTTCCTTCTGGGAAAGGGAATAACAGTAGGATTTCTGTATCAAACTGCTGCTCTGTTCATTTGTAATTACTGTTTTCCTAATAAAAGACTAATTAAGATGTAGGTTAAGACACATCAGTTGTTCTTGAATTTTGCTAGGTGAGGAAACTTCCAAGTTCAGGTAAAATTAAATTCCGGTTTTTAACTGTAAAAGGACATTTTAGGGAAACACACAAGTAAAGTGGGAATTGAATACAAAGCTGCTGTTAGAGGTGACTTGGGTTTGATGTGCAGAACCTACAAGGAAAGAGGAGACTATTAGTATCTTCCTACCCTGGCAGTGTCTTAAACACTTCTTTCTTCTCAATGTGTACAAGTAAAAACTAAGAAAAGATCCTGTTAATATTTACATATTCCATATTTGTTCTGAAAGGTCTAAAAAAATGAAGACATTAAAGGATGAAAATAAGGTACGATACGAAAAGAATGAAAACAGATTTGATAACCATGAAAGCCAAGCAAAAAAGTATTTATATAGAAAAAACAGTTATAAAAGAAGCAGAGCTGTCAGCAAGGACAAAAATATGAGCCCAGAACAACCATTACCAACAAGAGATGAGGACAGAGTGCATTAATTAACTTAAAAGAGCCACAGGAAGGAAAAAAACCTTGGCAATTTGGTGTCAGCCCTCTGTTTAGCATCAGTTCTTCCACTATCAACGTATACTGCAACTAAATTAAGATCTTCCACTTAATCACTGTATATTCATGAATCTTTTCAATATGATCCTAAATGTAATCAGATGTGCAGTAAACTTGCTACATTTGTTATGTATAGAACAGTCAAAAAAAAACCCACCGAAGAAACATAATCTAATTATACTGGAGGAAAGTCCTAATACCTACGAGCTTTATAGTGGTTTAAATCATGCTTAAACCAATTTAGCACCATGTAAAAATTCCCTTCATTAAACTAAATTTCCCCACGTCTGATTTAAAACAGCTCAAGATTTATCTCTATTAGCTCCTTCCTCCAGGGTAATGCTAATGTATGTAGAGCAAAAATAAAAAAAGCCCTATGCCCATGAGAAATGGAAAAATTAGGAGTTTATTGAAAGTGAGCCTAAATGTGAGCCACAGATGAAAGCACCTGAACTACCTCCTGATAAACTCCAGTACAAACACTCTCCTCAGTGAGCACCCAGTCCAAATGAGCATTGCTCTGGTAAGATGGGGAATGGATGAGATGCTTTCTTGGGTGAGATCTTCCTTCTGTCTGTGCCTGCTGACCAAACAGGACTCCATTCCAGATGCTTGGGATTTTAAAGCCCACACATTAAATTATACATGGTAAAACTGAAGTCTAGGGACAGTGTGCCAGCAGGAAATGCTCTTGATGCCCCAATTCCTTTGTGTCCGTGCAAATGAACGTTGTAACCTACACCTGGGAAAAGGATGCTTTGAAGATTTTGTTAACTCTGTCCCACCCCAAATGGTTACCAGAGCAAGCAGGATCAACTTGCATCTCATAAAGTCTCATTAGATCTGAGGATTAATTTGATCCCTGTTTATCCTCTATAGATAAACCATTTTTTATTTAACTTTACTTATTAAATGCAGAACTTGTCATAATGTATATTGTTATTCATCCATAGCTTGGATGCATAACAATAAAGTATAAGACAACTCTGCAGGCATCCTGAGTTCTTTAAATGCATCCCAAGTTCTTCAAACCCCTAAGAGACTGTTGTCAAGTATCCTTCACCTTTAGCAAATACTTTGCAATCTCATGTGCCAAACCTACAGGAGCTGCAATATTGTATATGAAAGGGAAAAAAATCCCTAAGACTTTTAATGATTCCTTTATAGTTTTCTCACACATTACCTTATCAGTTAATGAAAAATAATTAACACTGGAGTAGAGAGTATTCACTTGAACAGATTGGGGGAAATAAAAATTACACATAGGAGATTAAGAGCTTGATTCAGGTAGACCTTTTAACTATGTCCAGAACTGCACAGGCATCCAATATGAGAGACAGCAAAAGAAAATCTGAACTATTTCACAGCTGCCGAATTTCAGAGGGCCTGAGTGGTTCCCAATTTCCCCATTTCTCTGTATTTCTCTTTCCCCCTTACATTCTGTTTTTGTCTACTTAAGTTGTAATCAACTCCTATGAGCTAGAACAGTCCTGCTCTGTAACTGTGCACCCACAGCAGAAAGGAACTACTGCAGTACCAACAAGAATGATGGTGCCCTCCCTCAGGGACTCACCTAAACAAAGAAAAGGCACAGAAAATTCAATCTGGTATTAGATTGCAGATGCACAGGCTAAATCATTTTCTAGGGCTTGTGGGTTAGCATGTTCCAACAGAGTCCCTTCCACTTCAGCAGTCAATGGGCACAGGAGCAGCCACAACCAGTGCCCCAAGAGGTCACCGCCCCACCAGGAGCTGGCAAACACAACTCAAGTCCTCCCCAGCTGCCCCAGGGCAAAGATTGCAGGTCTTAACCTGTGCAGTGTAAATTAATTTGGCTCTCAGTCATAAAGGATTAGGGAGGAGAGGTTCTAACACAGACAACAGAGAGATGGAGGAGGTTCTTGCAGCTACTGATAGCAAGAATGAGCTTTGAGAGGGCCTTGATGAGATTAGTGAGGTGACACAACAGCTTCTTGCTGCCCAGAGCAGTATTTCCCCTCGCTCTCCCAAATTTAACTGTGCTCTCACTTTCTCCCTAGTGCCACTCTGGAGCTTGCCTGCTGTCTGGGACAGCAGATCCAGCTCCCCAAAGCAGTAGAAATCACATCAGTGGGGAGAAAGAGAGGGAGGAATGAAGGGATATAGAACACAGAGTGATCACTGGGATAGCAACAAGCTCACACTTGTGTCCTGGCAAAGCACACTCTGAGCAGACTGGCAACAATACAGACATCTACTCCAGAAACAGAAAATCATAAACACAAAATCAGTTTCTATTAGTCATTAGAAATATTCTGCAAATACCACATTAAAATTTCTAGAAATTTTTCTATTTAAAACTTACTTTATCTCTCCCAATGGGAAGTGGCATAGCTGTATAAAGGTTTTTTCTTCCATCAAACACTGGTTTGCGATCCCCAAAAATCTGGGTTTTAAAGTGCTGAACCATATGCTCCACTATTTCTCTGAAAATGCAAAAAGATTAAGTTAATCCAACTTTTTACTTAGAATGTTAAGTAGCAGAAGGATACTAACACTAATATTTACCAGTAGAGGCAACAGGTAACTGAAAGGGTTGTCCACTTCTATCTATTAAAGGCAAGATTTGTTTGACTGATCTGAATTGAAAGCAACATTTTCACAGACTAAACTGTTTTCTTAAAGCTGCTGGTTTTAGTTTTTTTAAGACTTAAACCTTCCTTCCTCTTTTCTGTGACGTACTGGAAGTGATGAAGTGAAAGCTTGTGCTCTCTCAAGCTCAAAACAGGTGTCTGGTAGATCCTGGGGCTTCAGCTCCCTGGTCCCACAGCCCTTTCTGCAGAGGACCTTGGACCAAAAGCTCAGCAGCCGGAGAAGCTTTCAAAAATATCATTATTCTAGCTTAGACTCCCAGTGTCAGGACAAGAGTTTATGCCAACAATCATAGCAAAATGTTTTACAGCTGAGAAAAATAACTTTTAAATGCATTTTTTTCATACACACAACAAAACTGGGTATGTGCATTCAGTGGGACCTGTGGATATTAAAAGTACACATTCATTTAAGAGTAGCTGCAATTAGGTTGCATGTTTGTATGAATGGGGAAACCACTCACACAGCTCTTGTCAAACCACAGTGTTTACACACTGGTCATCCAAAGAAGCTCAACAGCCAGTGAGAGGTCAGTTGGAATAATAACACTCTTTGATGCCAAAGGTCTTTTGGTCACAATATCCCACAGAGACATCCTTCAGGCTACCTGCAACATCCAAAATCCATCAGCAGTCTGCAATCCTAACACACAGCCAGGGGCAAAAGGGCATTAAGAGGTTAAAGGAAACCACTGCTCCTCCAGCACTGCTGACAACCACCAGCTCAGAGATGCTGCAGGTGACTGCTTCATGCACCCTGACTGGGCAAGGAAATTAACCCAGTACTCAGGCAGGTATTACAGTGCTGCAATAGCTGAGATGAAACTCATTCAAGAGGAGAACTAAGACTGTTTTAATTGGCAATTTCTTTGCTATGTCCCAGGGTTTATATTAAAATAAGATGCGGCCACTGAAAGAAACTCTAACCTCCTGCAAAGCATAAAGCAAACGTGACCCAGTAATATCTGCCTCAGGTTTGAGTGTCTTACTGAACAAGTACATAACTGGGAGAGTGGGAGGAAATAGGTACTTTTCAACCTTGAGTTTAAGATTGAGCATGGAAACCCCACTCTCTTCCTGAGCAAGTTCTTCTGATTGTAAACTGCTTTATATAAAAAATGAACACTTTCACTTAATATTTTCAAGCTTCAAACCACATCCACATTTAGCAATGGTGCTTCTCAGCCGTGGGTGGAGATATTTCAATGAAAAGTTATTTTCTACGTGTCAAGATAAATGAAGAGTTATTTACCACTCGACTAACTTTAGCCCTTTGGGACTACTGTTCCACTGAGCTCATGTAAGCTCACCAAGAACCCTGGGCTGGTGACTGCAGGCAGAATTCACCTTGCACAAGTCCTCAAAAATTAAACTGAGAGCACCCACAGTGCAGAACCAAACTCACATTGCCCGCTCTGCCTGTCCCACTACCCAAACAGATCTGGCCTTTCTGCCACATGCACACAATTGTAGCTGGACTGTATCAGCTCAGGAGCCCTTTGTCCCAGCTGTGTGTTTTCCAGTCCTGCTCCAGCTCACCTCTCAGTGTGGAACTTGCATGAACAGTGGATACACCCTGCAGTGGGGTCTGCAGGGCCACAGTACAAGCTGCAGTAAAACTGAAGAACAAAGCTGGCACAGATGAGGGAGCAGAACAAAAAATAACATCTCCCTCTCTCCTTTCTAGAGGTTAAAACATATTAAGTAATCATAAAAACTACTTAGTATATACATGTGAATTATATAACCAAAATACTAGGAACATGTAAGCCAGCTGAAAAAAAACCCCATCATTCAGAATTGCACATGTGCACCCTACATAATCCTATATATATATATAATCCTATATATATACAAACACACACGGAAGTAGGGGTATAGATCAAAAGCTCACAGCTCACAAAAACCCAGGTACAGGTGAGTGCAGGTACATTTACAGCACAGAGTAGTAAGCACTCAAAAGAAATAAATGTAACACTTCAGTAAGTGAACCCAATTTGTATTCTCACCACACTGCACTGAGGAACATCCACCAGAGCACTGCTGAATGCATCTATGGCATCTCTGCTTACTGCAAAAGGCATTTAATCTGTGTAGATCTGTACCTGCTCCTGTTAGCACAAAAGAGGAGTGACTAACCTGTCAGAGCAAAGCAGGTCATTAGATGGCACTGGAGAAGGACTTTGTTACTGAATAGAATCTGCCTTTCCAGTGAGAAAAACTGCTTGAGTTTTTTGTGGCAAGCACCCACACACTGGACTGTAAGGGAGGTGATCACACAGAAAGCACACACGAGCTGTGCAGCACTTGGCTCCCAGAGGCAATCTGGATCAGCCAGCAGCAGCTGGCAGGGCTGGAGTGGTGGCAAAGACATCAGTTAAGGAAAGCAAAGCTCTCACGGCTCCTGCTATGAAAAAAGTGACTGCTTCAAGGGTTTTGCAGTGCTCCAATGCAGGAAGAGCATCTCAGTGATGCTCTTGGGCAAGAAGAGAATTCAGCTTCATACACTTAACAACGATATTTGCTTTTAAAATTAACCTCAGTTCTCAACTAGCTGAAAAATGAAACTTATAATAGATCACCAGAGGAAAAAAAAACAGGGCAGTAAAGCACAGTGATGCTGCTTTGTGCAAACACTCATTACCAACTCAGTGTAACAATGGAGAATGCCCTCAGGTTTATTAATTCACATTAGGAAAACCGTGGCTTTCAGGTGGCTTTTTTTGACTCCACACTTTGCTCATTTTCATGACTGCATATTCCACCCATGTGACCTTTTTCAACAAGGAAAAGGCTTTGCTCTTGAATATATAATCAGGCCATTCCAATCCTCTACTGTCAAGGTGTAGCTATGATGATGACACCTGTGGTTTCCAGCTGGTGCCAAGTCTCATTCTCAAGTTTCACTTCTGGCAACGCCGCTCTTTTTCAAGTCAATGAAGTTGCACGCTCTGACTAACAGGGCACAGATGCCAAATTCAAGACCTAGCTGCCTGTTTCTCTGGCCAACTGATCTGTGTTTTCACCTTGCTATCTCTTTCAGGAGCATAGTTTTCCCTTATATAGAATCTACTGATGAAAGATGATTTCTTACCTGCTTTAGTAACTCCAAAATCCTCTCCCACAAGCAAATGGGTTTTGCCTCCCCTTGTGAGTACGGAAAGGTGGGAAAATAATCTGGTAACACCAGCTCCCTGCTGATTACACTCCAATATTTAACCAGGCAATACTAAATCATATTTATCAAGTTGGCTTATACTGACCCAGCTTCAATAGAGCTAATACAGCTTATCCATCTGTCTTCAGTGGCTTCAACCAGCAGCATCTTAAGATTCTGACAAATTCAAGAAAAGTAAAGAAAAAAAAGATATGCATATCCTGTTGATGGATATTCAGACTTGGAAGTGATCAGTATAATCACTGATTAAAGCCACACACATCTCCCCAGATATCAGTGAGGACACCTGGCTCCAGTTCTTTCAAAGAAAAACAAGACTGCAAATAAATCGAGGAAAGGCAAAGCACAGTATTACCTGTTAACTCTTCTAGGACATTTTTCTGGCTTTATATCCAATTCATAATGGTAGATATCTATTTTAGGAATGTCCATTTCAAAGAAGTTGGCCTGCAGTTTGATTGTTCTCCCAGAAGTGCCAAAATCTGGTCGAGGAGGAGGTTTAAAGGCATATCCCTGTATTGGTGGTGGCAATGGGGGAGGAGGTGTGAGCACTGCAAAAGAGAGAAAGCACAACTTAGCCATCAGCTGTCTCAAATTGACATTTCAACAAGTTTACAGGCTATGGGATCAGTGAAGCCCAGCACATTTAAAAAACAACCTAAGAAATAAAAAAACCCCAAACCCTGCTTTCAGGACACCATGAATCCTTTTTTCTCTTTCTTAGTCATGCCGGTTCAACCATTTGTTGTATTTCCTAGACTCAGTTACTGAAAACAATCTTAAAATCAGTTGCATTTTCCTATAACACAAGTCAACTGTGTGGGAATTTCACAGGCCAAGCAGCAAAGCAAGAACCAAGATTTTCCTTGCAGGGAAGAATCATAATTTCAAAACAGACTAACCTCTTTTATTTGAGCAAACATCTATATAACGGAGTTTCCACCACTTTCCTCAGTGCTGCAGCCCTCCACAAAATCCTGCATTAGAACTAAACTATATCCTACTGCTTCCTTCACATAGAAAACAGAGCAAATACTCTACTGCTGCTGTGCTCAATTCTTGAGCGCAAACATCAGCTGTTGCTCGGACAACGTGAAGCAGAAGCACAATGGCTGCTTGCTGTTGTTTCAATCCAGGAAAGTCCACTAAAAATCCATAGAGAAGTTTTTAAGGTACCAACTTGTGTTTTCAAAACTCCTGAAGCCTCAGTCCTCAGGTGTTCTGTGCTCTGGAGCAATAACAACTTGCAGCAAACTCTTTACGTGTGAAATAACCCAGGAGGTTTCTCATTACTTATGTAAGAATCCAGGTGTGGTTTCCTGGGATTATCAAATTCAGCTCTCTGCTAGCACCAGAAACAATTCACATCCCTTCATTAACAGCTCTGTCACCACTTTTTCTGGTTTTCTCTACTGGAAAGCTGTTCCAGAACTGTGATGCTCTAATGCTCAGAAAACACCCTTCCATTTTTATTTATTCCTTGGCATCTTATATTCACTGGCTCTCATATTGAGTACTCCTGACTACTTTCAGATTTAAACCAAATTCCCATTTAATACTAAATTCTAGGCTACACTCCTTCTGTTAGTCCCTGCTCATAAATCAGGCTTCATCATTCTCATCCTTCCAGTCATTTTTCAAGCCAGTGCATTTTGAGCTCACCTTTCCTGGAGAAGACTAAGTGATAACCACACTGATGTTTCCCATCTCTCAACTGGAAAAGGCAGATTAATGAGCTCTAAACTGCTTTTGCCTGCTGTACCACTGCCTTGTAAAGGCCATCCAGTGACCACTCAGTTGCTTATGATCATCTCTCAGTTCCCTATTAATTCCCAGCTATCTTGTCTTTAATATATCTACTTTTCTAATTCATATCTGTTAGCCTGCTGCTTTCTGAACGATGCTCAGATTCTCCTTCTCCTGACAATGCCTCCTATACCTCTTGATGAATTTTCATGTACTTATTCCTAACATTTATGCAATGTTTGCTAATAAAATAGTAAGACCATTCCCAACATTAGTAGCATCAATTCCCCACTTTACCCCTTAACACTTGCCATGCCCAGTTTCCCACTTCTGAGTATCTCCTTATTTTTACCACCCTACTAACTGTCAGCATCAATTTCCCCATGCACCAAATACTTAATCAGATTTGACACTGGGAAAATAATAGAGGGTTTTGTTATTTTTTTTAAAAAATCTTGTTTCTGATCTTGTCAGAAATCAATCATATTCTGAGGCATTGACCCTTCTAATTCAGCCTACTGAAATCCAATTTCCTTTTCCCTCCCTTTTATACACATTGCCATTAAAGACTGGTTCTCCAACACTAACTCAATCAACATATTAAAGGCACTTCTTGCTGAAGATCTGCATTTCCATGATCTAAAATTTCATGTTTCAGTACTTCAGTTTTGCCTTCAATGGCAATATAGCAATTTTCATTTGAGGATTATTCATCCACATTGCTTTTGCAGTGTCAACAGCTTCCCTGGAAAATGGAACCAAGTACCACCTTAGTTCTTATCTGTAACCCAGTCCTGCCATGAGCAGCCCATCTGCCTCTGCATCTGACCTTATCCACCTCCATCCCCAAAGGCAAGACAAAACACCCAGCTCACTGATTCTGCTCAACCTTTGGCTTTTTTTTTTTTTTAATAAATTCCTACACATCTTGACTTCTAAGCCATCAATTTTCATCTTTTCCCAACACTTCCAGGCCCTCTGCTTACTTCCCGTTTTTCTGATGGTGATGAACTCACTCGGGTGGCCCAGCAGTCATTACCCTGTTTGGTGTGACAAGTTCTCACTGTCTGTATCATTAAGCAGAAAGAATCCTCTGCTGTGGATAGGATACCTAACAAAGTTATTTATGGCACTATCACTACAGCTGGGAAGTAACAGAAAAAATACTCCCACAAATATCTGTACTTGCAAAACACCAAAGATTTCTGTGATCCACCTCCAAATCTGATCAGGGGAATGTGCAAAAGCAGCCACCTCTACTCCTCCAGAATCCTGCTGGCCATCACTTCCCCCACCCCCAAAACTTTTAAAATAATGTGTCTCCCACATATGTTTTCAGTCACTCTCTTACTGAATCCTTTACAGATCACCACTGCACACATTTTTATTTCCATCTTTCTGTAATGGAACGTTCCCATTTGAAAGTTATGTCCTAGTCATTAACTTTATTCTGTGATTTTTGAATATTTCCATGACTGCCATTAGAAAATATTTTCATTTTCTGTCCAAGCTCCTCTATTTTAACACTTCCATTTCTTCTTATCCACACTCTGCATTCCACATTGCCTTACCATTATTACCTGGCCAAGTGTTATCAATATATTGATTTCCCTTCTCTTTCCCAATGATTTTTATGCCTTCTAAATTTCTGTATTACTGCCACATCCTAATTCCACTGCCCTTCCTTTTCTGTACCAGATTTGGTAATGAGTAATTTTCAAAACTACAAAAAAAATTAAAATTTTAAGTACAAAGACAAGCATGTTGGAAGGGGACACACATTCCCACAAGCTATTTATGCTGCCAAATTAAGTAATTCTGTAATTAAGCAATACATCCTCCTCCTGTTTTAAAATAGGATTGTTTAGTGCTTCACAGGGGCATAACAAAGCCATATCTGTAAATGTTCAGGGATCAACACGAACACATATTGCTCAACAACACCACTACATTCCTCCACTGGAGTTTCAGTGACAGTGAATAAAAGTGAGGGTTCAGCCCCATTTCTGAGAATAAGAAATGCTGAGAGAAGCAGACTCCTGGGGAAAGATGCAAACGCAGTTTTATAACCTGCATGACTCACAGAGATAAAAAAGCACCAAGTTGTCCAGACAGCAGGACCACTGCCACCCTCTATTTTCATTTTCAACCGTTTTTTCAATTATTTGGGTTTTAAGATCCAATTAAAGAAAAAAAAGAAAGGGGGGAAAGCTATTTCTGGCTTAACTCCCAAGGCAAAACTTATTTAGGGCAGGGTGTTGCTTCAAGGAGATAAGTACTGTTTATTAAACAGCAGCAGTGACCCGATAAGAGCTCAACCTACATTTCTGCTGCCTAAAACAGACACGTATGTGTCAACTATAGCACTGAGGGATGGGAACTGAACTTCAGGGGAAAAAAACTAAATATTGCAACCACTGAGTTGAATTCACTTTTTGGACTACTGCCTCAAATTAATAATGCAAAATCAAACTATCTTGTGGAGAAGTTATTACAGCAAGCAGCTGTGAAGGGCAGAATCACAAAATACTGAATTTGGCGCTGACGGAACAGAGAAATAAGGCTTGACCTTCTATTAAAACACAACAGAAGCCTTCAGCCTTGATCATGAGGCACAATTGCTGCATTCAAAGTGATTTAGCTGCCTCATCTCCCTCTTCAAACACTCCTGCAGAATTCCCATCACTCGCTTTTAAATGCGATAGAAGCTTTATTAATACAGGAATATTTTCCTTAGTGCCAAGGTTCCTACGAGGAAGCTCTTGCAGCCTGGTGAGGTGTGTTACAGAGTAGATATCACTGGACATCTGAGCTGGAAGTGAGACCCTGCCCAAGGAAACCTGCCAAAATTGACGCAGAGACGCCTTCACGAACACAGATGTTGCTTCTGGAGACAGTATTTCAAAGCGCTGGAACATCTACATGCATTCCTGGATTTTACTTTTAAAGTGCTGTCAAGGAAAGAAGGGATTAGAAAAAAGATGAAAGACTAATAAACTGGAGCATCCATGTGATAAGTATTGGAAGCTCCTCACTCATTTGCCAGATCATAAAATGAATAATGGGAACATTTCAGCCTTGATATGATGATTGAGACCATCAAGAGCCCCATTTTCAAGGTGTGAATTAAGGTGAGCTGGGCGTGGAACAATGAGGTGCCCGTATGCTGTCTTTAGGCTTACTCTTATCAGGAAAGAAACCAGACTTCCTATTATAATTCATCCCATTTACATAAACTAAACGTTCATAGCTATCAATCTTAAAACAGCAATTTCTACAAAAAAAAAAGGGAAAAGACAGGTATCAGAAAAATAACACTCTTGTGGCAGTTTATTAAATAAAATTAACAATCAATCAAAATTACTCTGTCAAAAGACAGGGGGAAAGGAGGCAGTACAAGAAACCTGGACAATCACAGAAATGCTGTCTTAGTAAAAATAATTTTTGCAAATTGAAAACTATTGGAAACACAAGGCTGGCTGCTCTTACTCCTGCACGTTACTGAGGATCAAAATCAGAGATAAGAGTGACTCAGGGAGTGAGCAGGCCAAGACACTCCTAGTTGATGAAAGGTGTGAATGAGCCACACACTTCGATGAGCTTCTACTCCAAAATCCACACAATTATGGAATGATCGTTTTTCAGGACCGTGCACTCCATAACCATTTCCCAGACTTGGAGCATTCATTTCATTTGTCCTTCATTTTTTAAAGCTTAACTGCTGGCCTGCTCAGCATGCTGGAAGTGCTGCCAGTCAGCATTAAACTTGCACATTGGAGATTTTTTAGCAAAGAATTATGCAATTTTAATGTGCAGCCAGAGACCTAATGAGCTACTAAATAAGAAGGGGCCAAACGAGTTGCATGGAAGGGCTTGTCGACACAGGAAATAGTCTGAGCATAATTACACCAGTGCAATTATATCAATAAGTTTCCTTGTGTGGCAAGTCCCAACTCATTTAATAATCAGGTGATGTTTTCACAACTCTCAGCATTGGGCTCATGCAATCTGTGTTTGCCAAGGGGAAGGCTCTCTAAAACCATTCTTCTAAAAACATAGTCTCTAAATGAAACTAAGGTGAGGGAAGCCCTCTCTGAAAGCATCACTTTGGGTTAAGGTTTCCACTATCAGATACTGGGGCTGCTCTCCCAGATCATCACTACAGGTGATTTCAGGTATCACCACTGTGCACATTCATTGCTGCCTCCAGGTCACTCACGGATGCCACCTCACAGATCTAGAGAGGATGCATGGCTCCTTGGGCAAAAAAGGAGATTTAATAACTTGTCCTCAGCTACTGAGCAGCTATTTTGCCTCCAGAACTGCAGGAAATAAATAAAATGACAAATGTGTTTATCGTGACACCAGGTTAAGAAGAACCAAGACTGGCAAAGGAACAGCCTCCAGCAGCTGCTGCAGAGGATCATGAACACAGAACATAGGTGGGAAGGGACCAGGCTGACTTGTCAAGTTTTGAATATCTTAAAAGACAGAATTTCCACAACACCTCTTACAACCTGTTCCACCCCTGTGGTAAAATAAACTTGCCTTCTACTCAACTGGAGTTTCCTGTGGTCCAGCTTCTGCCCTGTTCTTGGTGCACCTGCCACAATTCTGGCTCCATCTGCTCCAAAGGTTCCCCTGAGCCAGCCGGAGAAGCTGGAAGATCACATCACCCTTCACCCTCCTCCTCCTAAGGCTGAACACACCTGATTCCCTTCACCTCTCCTGGTGTGCCATGTGCTCCTTCCCCCTGCCACCTCGGTGCCCTGTCACAGGGCTTGCAAAAGGGTCATGTCCCCTTCTGGAAGTGTTCTTTGAAATGGGAGAAAGGGAGACTTGGAGAGGGGACACCCCACACCAAGGGAAACAGGATTTCCACAAATAGTTACAGAACTACCAGTAATAGAGGGAATTCAGAAAGAATGTGGAAAACACCCAGTACATATCCTTGACGGGATCTGTGCAGAGCTTTTATGTATTTTAGTTACACTTATATAGTCAGAGCAAGAAAAAAAATACAGGGAGTTCAGCCTTTTCTTTTTAGGACCCAACTAAAGAAAAACTTGGGGCTGTCTTCAAGTTTTCTGACAGTCTGGGTTTTACAAAGAAGTTTAACTTCTGGCTTTCTGTTAAGAACCGTTAGGGAATGATAGGAGAGAGGCTGGCAGTGTTTTCTGAGATAAGGGAAACCCAAAGCTGCAGCTCATAGTCCCTTGATATTTTGGGGGCCGAGGAATCTATATGGAACCTCTAAGTCTGTCTGTTGCTCATTAAGGATGTTTTAGAGCATGGAAACCAGAAGCTCTTCAGTCAAGCATTCTTGATTAGATAATGCACAACAAAAAAATGTCACTTATCTATTAAACTCCAAGAATTCAACAAACCACAAGGACAGCAGAGATGATGTAATCAGATTTTCAGTTTTTATCTTTGACAAAACCCCTCTCTAAAGGTTCTTCTGGTCTCTCAGTGAGCAGCTACGACACTTTCTAGCCACAGCACACTGCATGTGCCAAGGTGGGCTACAAGAAAGAGGGTTGGCTTAATAATGATGAGCAAAAATGAAGGAGTTGTCCTCATACTTGTTCATGTTTTAAGTCCCTTGCATGAGTACTGAGATGTTTGATGCTACTCTGCCAGATTGCTTCCAGCTTCTTAGTGCTGTAGTATATAATGAAATACCTTAACAAAGAGTAAAAGTGTTAGATAAACAGCACTGCCTTTGTAACTCTAATCTCCTTATGTTCAGTAGACTACTCCAGACATCATTTTATTGAGTAATTTGCACTTCCTGTGAAAGAATTCAAGCAAGATTAACTCTCAAGTCAACCCTTTTACCTACTGAAAGATGTCCCTGGCCACAGCAGGCAGGTTGGACAGGATGATTTTTAGAGGTCCAACCCAACCCATTCTCTGATGATTTTGTCTGGAATAAATAATCAGATACAGATCTGCAGCTCCCTTGGCTACCCTGATTCCCTTTTGACCTCTGTAAAATATAGACACGATCTCTTCACGGTGTCAGAAGTGATGTGATCCACTGAGACCAGAATCACTCCCACACACACCAACAGTGTGAGCTGCAGTCACAGATCAAAGGGAGAAGTGAGACATCAATCCAGCTTGCTTTTAAGTCAGGACTACATTTCAAAGAATATGTAAGAACAAAAGAACTGAAGAGGAAGAGATCAAGGCTCCAGCACAAAGCAGCAGGCAAGAAACTAAGAATGGTTCTTTCCAGCCCACAAGCTACTTCTGGACAATGTCAACTAGCAAAAGACACCAAGTGTTAGTACTTTCCTCCCACATTCTCCTTGCAGCCTTGACCTTCTTCAAAGTCAGCCTCCAAATTTTTGAATACCAACAAGCTGCTTCTCACCATCACCAAGTGGGGTGAGCAGTGGCAGAACACCACCAGAGCACCCCAAGTGCAGAACTTCCGTCCTCACTGCTCACAAACCAGGTGCCTTAACCCATCCCTGCACATGCAATTTTACCAAGTCCTACCACAACCCTTCATAAGTGCCACGGAGAAATGCTTTTAATTACAAGCTGCAGTTTGAATTAAGCCATCCAAATAGCAAGCTTCATCCAAACAATGGAGGGATGCTTACGGCTTACCCACAAGTCAGCAGCCCAGTTTGAAGTTAAATGTGAATTCAAAGTACAAAATAACTCCATCTTCAGACAAACCTCTACTCAATGAAGGGGGAAATGGAGAACATTCATAGTGCCATTTATCACACTTGACCATCATGATTCATTCCCTTTTCCATGCCTTAGAAAATGATGTTGAACTAATTCCAAATGTCTTTCATAACAATTTGAAATACAGAATATAATGGTATTTTCTGCATTCATAGAGAGCAATGCCTCCATTCGATACAATCTCCGTTCTTTGCCATTTCAAAAGACTCAAAGTGAATAAACAAATCTTTCAAAAGAGAACAAAAAAAACAATCTACCTACTAGTACCTATTGCTCCCTTCAGGCTGCTTCTTCCCTAAAGAAAGTAAGACCAGAAATTCCATATTCACCATCCCACAGCATGCTTCCCTTACCCCTTGTTTGCATTTAGGTTAGGAAAGAAATGTGGCTCCCCCTCCTTTTGTGCTACCTGTCACTTGGAACTGCAGAGGTGTGTAGGAAACAGCCAAACCCACCATTCACTGTGTTTACTTATTTTTGGTTTGTTTTGAGTCACTACAAGGCTGGTAAAGCATGACTTCTTTATGCATCAGGATTGAATGGCCCAAAAGATTTAACACAGAGACTGAAGTTTCCATCACTCCTTGGTGTGAATGTGAGACAGACAAGCACCTCCATTCAGTCCCCAGGAGTCACACTCAATGCAGCTGCTGCCAGGTGCAGAGCTGAGCTCACCGAGGGGTAGGTGGCCCCAGCCCCATCATTAGGTACTTCAACACCTTCTGCACACACCAAATGCCATCACATAACACCAGGAGAACTGTACAGCTCACCCTGACACTCCATTACCTCCAAATCTCAGGCTCTCAGACATTTTTTTTTTTTCTCTTCCTTGCTAAGGACTGGTCTCTGCATTACAGCCCACGAGCACATGCTGGATAGATTAAATCACCTGAACCAGAGTCAGAGCTCTCAGCAGTGTTGCTCCCCCAACGCTTTTCCCTTCCCCATGCCTCTCCTGCAGCCTCCTGCACTTTCAGAGCCATCTGTGCCCATGTGCACACCAGCCCCACTAAACTTAACGAGCTCTAAGGGCTCGGGCTCTATTCCATGGCCACTGGCATGGTTTTCCAAGTGCTGTGCCTCACCAGCTGGGAACTGGTGCCACAGAGACCCCAGATCTCCGTTCCCTGTGGGATTCGCATTGTGCACAACTTAATGAAACGCAGAAGTGATTTGTCCTCAGCTAATTAAAGAAAGAAGCTAGGATGGTTCTGGTTTGTCTTGTACCTTTGCAATCACATTCATACCCACAGAGACTTTGGCTGGCAGGGTTTTTGTGTAAAATCTAAAACTAAAAATTAAGTTGTCTTCATTCCTAAAAACTTTTTAATATACAAACTCAACTGTAAAGCTGTAACTCAGAAGTAATCATGTCTTCCTTGAAGGAAAAAAAAAAAAAAAATCTTTTCTCATACCCACACTGGATTAATCTACAAACATATGAACATTCTTGTGGTTTAGTTTCAGAATAGAAAAATTCCCAGTTAAGAGCTGAGGTTATGCTTTATTTTATCATTTTAGATAGTGAAAGCAGCTGTAGCAACATCTTCAACATCCAGTACTATCTCCTGCGGTTTCCAGAGATAGGGCTGTGGTTTTCAGCATCACTTGCAAAGAAGGCAAAATGCAGGTTCCTAATAGTGGAATAACTGAGACATTACAGAATGTAGGCTGGCAGCAGAACTCCCCTGTCAGAAATTATTTTCCTGTTATATCTCAGGGGTTTTTCCTCCACCTGCTTCTTGTAAGCAACTGATGTTCTCATATTACTTGATACATACTAAAACTCAGCTATAAAGGTAAAAAAAGTCACATACAAGTTTGCTACAGAGAGGCTTCCCTGGAATTTGACATTAAAGAGAATTTGCAAGTCAAACAATTAGGAAAAAACCCACCACTACTGTATTCTTATCACATAACGAGACCCAGACAACAAAGCTTCATTTCCTTGCCCTGGTGGGAAGTTTCCTCCTTCTGAAAGAAGCTCTGACTTTTTAAACAACACACCCTTATGCAAATATTCTGAATCCCTATGAGTTATTCCTAAGCATTCCCTCATTAAACACTGAAGCTCTTCCCAAAATGAAACACACTGGTTCACCGAGAAATTACCTCTTCTGCATTGTCATTTCTACATGAATCTGGATTTCTCCTCCATTTTATTTTTGTTTTCCTTGTGGTTTGGAGGGTTGGTGGTTTTTCGGGTTTTCTTTTTAAACCTGTGTGTCTCCCAGTAGATTTCTCAACAGAAGCATGTAAGTCAGTAGAGCTGAAGTTGACAAGCAGTGTTATTTGAGGAACCTTAGGCTTCACTGGCAGTTAAAAACCACAAACAAGAAACCCCCTGCTCTCCCAAAGCCTTGTCCTCTGTGAGGATGTCAGAGATGAAGGAGGAGTATGATGGGGCAAGAGGGTACAACCAATAGAGAAACTGATTTTAAAAACCCCCCAAAAAACAGTAGAAAGAGAGCATTCAGTGCAAACCACAAGCTGTATGAAAGGACAATGAAATAAGCTCATTATCAAAGTCAAGAACACAGCAACATTTAGACAGGAATTCACCCTCTGTATGAACAGACGCCTGTCCTTTAATAGCAAACACTTGCTAAACAAGTTTTAGAAGGTATATAAGGAGCACCCAGTAATAATTATGTTTTAAAGTTTTATTCATCTACATGACAGGTTTAACTTCAAACAATTTTTTGATTGATCTAGCTAAGCCAGTCAAACCTCCCCTCTTGGGAATTCTTCTAAAATTGGCTTATTTAAAATAAATCTAAATTAGCACATCCACACACACTTCCTACTACTAAATTAAAATTTAAATTTCATTATTTTCTCACATTAATAAGCTCTACCATACATTTCATGACTAAACCAGGAACATAAGAAAAGCATCACTGAGACAAAAAGTTGCAATGCTCTGACCTCTGACATGAGCAGCTCAAAGAGAGCCACCCACAGTGTCCAACACTGCAAAGGCAGCTCCTCAGTAGCCACAGAAGAGTTACTTTTTTCCTAGGCTATGCACAAAACCATCAATATCACTTAATACACATAAGTTTCAGAAGTGTATTTTCAAGCTTCCCAAGACAATATGCTGAGATTAGTTCATTTCTCAAAAAAATGAAAACTTCAGTTTTCCTCTGCACCTCCTCTTGTCACACCCAACACAGGTTGGAAGTGACACAATGAGATATAAAACTCAAGTACTGTTTAAACACACAGACTTACACATATTTTATGGAACAATGAGCTATGGGATTTAACTCTTCACACGGGTGCAAGTGTTAACACCAAGAATATTCTCCACCTTCTGATTATAAAGCAGCTTGTGCAAGGGGATTAAATCAGGTTGTGTTAGAAGAGCTTTTGGGAAAAACTGCAGAGCCCAAACTGCAGATGTCTGGAATTATTCTGCATCTCTGAAAAATTAAAAATTTCAATTCTTCTCCCAAAGATGGAGACCTGCATGACTACAGACTTATTAATGTTGGGACCTGGTCTCCAACAACTTCACTGCAGGTGGCAATAAATTCACATACAACAAGACAGAACACAACTCAGCAGCAACACAAAAAACAGAACAGGACAAACAAATTTCAGTAGGAGAGAACAAACTACTCTTGCCACACCTGTGACTAAAAAATTAAATAAATCTGTTTCACAACTCAAACAGTAAGAATATTTGGTAGCACTGTGGACAGCTCAATGAGAACCCAGTTCAGAAGAAAAAGCAAGCCTTGGTCTGATTTGATTATGCCAAGATCCACAGTACTTTCCCATCTAAATCAATTGTTTGTTTCCACCTTGGCTGTGTCCAGTTTTGTGAAGTCATACAGTAAAAAAACCAACCAAACAAACAAAACTTTCCTTCCTAGAAAGTCTGGGCACCAGGTACCACGTGGCTTCACAGCTGCAGCACAGCTATAAAACAGGCTATTTAGAAGAAGCAATTGTGCTTAAAATGAAATGCAAAGAGAGAGTACAGAAACAGAAGAAATAATGCTCACACTAAAACTTATTTGAAAGCACCAAGTTTACTCTGAAAAGAGAACAGTAAAAGCAAAACAATTAAAATGGAAAGGTTAAAATGAATTGCACTAATCTGTTGTGCTCACTTAACAGACTAAAAGACACCACTGATTAAAAAAGTCCTGAGTATATAAAAATACAGGCATCACCTCAGTCTCGAGGATTTAAAGAAACTCCACTTCCTGGACAATACTAGAGAGTCTCTTCAAAGCACAACTTCTTAGAAATGGCTACCAAAGGGACTCACAAAGGGATCACAGCTCTGGTGTAAAACATGAGAGACACTACACAAATTCAGTCTACCTTGGGCTGACATTGTTCAGGTCTGTCCTTTCCCAATTTTTGCGGTATAAAACTCATAATGAAATTTTAAAGTTTAAATTTGGGTATTACAATATACGTGGGGAAAAAAAAAACCCAAACCAAAAATCCCCTTGCACTGAGTTCAAAGTGTTGTGTTTCCCTAGTCAAGAGGATAAGAGATATTTTACATTCTAGTGGACTGCTTTGTGAGCACATCAGAAAGGATGCAAGATACTAAAACAAATTAATTGGACAATGCATGGAACAGATCTCTGCCCACAGCCACTACAGTTAAAACTGTGTAATATTTTCCACCAGCTTTTTTTTTTTTTTACTCTGGTTCATAACTTACCAAAAATAAGACAGTGGAGGCTGACTTTTCTTCATTTTGAGATTTAGCAATTATTTCTGGTAAGCTGAGTATTAGAAACTTCATCACTAAAAATAGGACCAAGTATTTTGCTTAAACATGAAGTAAGGAAAACAAAACACAACAAAATTTTGACAGGCCTCACAAGTTCTGTGAAGCTGCTGTCAGTACAGGCTTAGCCAACATGAACAGGACTTTCATCAGGCATGCAAAATTGCTAATTAGTTAAAACTATCTGTGTTTGCAAAGCCAATTTAGCAGACGTTTACTGCATTCATCAGCTCGATCCCTGCAATTTCTGGAAGGCCAGAAGTGCTTAGAAGGGCTGGTTTCTCAAATGGAAAAATCTCTCTCCCCTATACAGTTCTAAGGGGTAGAAGAACATCAGATGATCATCTAAGACATTTTCTCTTACTGAGTTAAAGCATTTATATGCCTTTCCCACCCTTCAAAGGGAGGCAGACTGGTGATGACAGCACTGAAGGAAGGGGTACAAATTGGGAAAAAAGAATTTTCCTGGAAGTCAGGAAGGTTTGGGTGCTCCTCTGCACTGCTTCCGTACATTACAATGCACCAGGAAGTACGTATGAGCACACAACAATTCTGCAAAAGTGAAAAACTTCAAGGTGAAGTAAGAATAAGTACACAAAATCCCATATAACTGCAGAGTCAGAAAGAGAATCACTGCAAGAAAAGATACTTCACTTTTCAAGAGCAAATGACATAGTTCAGTTCATCAAGGAAAAGAGAAAGTTCAGCAACACATCTGACACCAACAATTATCTTTCCATCAAACCACCTCATCTTTAAGCCACCTGAAGACTACACAGTTATGTGAGGCAACATAATGATAGAGAATTTTTCTTCCCTTAGGAAAAGGTATTGATCATGACAATAACACATTTGAAAAAGTCATGCTGTGTTTCATAGGCTCTAACTTTGTCAAATGCAATTTCAATTTTAGCAAATCCCTCATGCAAAAAGGAAGAGATCTGAGGCTGTATATGAAGTTCTCATTCTCTCCTCTAAGTGTGGTAGCTTACAAGGAGCTTCAGCATTAACGTATTGTCTAAAATGAAGCCAAAGAAACTGGATGACTCTGTGATACCAGCAGCAGAGTAAGACCAGAACCACATACATCCCCAAAAGAACAGAAAAAGCCTTTTTAAGAAAAGAAGGGCACAACAAGAGGCACAGGGGAGCTCTTGCTGTCACTGAAACACAAGCTAATAGGACACTGGTAGAGTTAAATTCCATCAGATGAAGATATTGTCATTTCTAATACCCCAGTTAAGGCATGAGCACATCCTTCCCTGCACCACATTTTAAGAGTGAAGACTCACAAAGAGAATCAACACTCAAAATCTTCAAGAAAATATATGGAAGGTAAAAACATGTACATGCACTGAAAACCAAAACAGCCTTACAAGTTTCAACAGTCTATTCACAATTTTAAAAGGGTAACTTAACACTAAATGACAAGAAAATAACTTTAGCTCCACTGATTTGATAAAGCTGTTTCTTGTGCTACGAAAAAAAGGTGGTATTTCACATGCAAAGCCATAATCAACTTCACACTCTTGTTCAGACAACTGCTGCTTCAACAATAAATTAAGACCTTCAGCATCAGGCAAACCCAAATATCCTTTCAAAGAATAAAAGAGAAATCTGTGGTGTGCCAAGTTTAGAATTTATAAATACATTAAGACCCAGAAGTGCAAGTTTCAGAAGTTTATGCAGCTTTTACTCAAGTCTTTTAACTGAATGACAGTATTTTTATTATGCTACTTTGACATTTTTCTGTCCTTCTAAAAAAAGGTACACCAAAAACCAGCAGTATCAAAATTTTTCTTTAAAAAAGAATTCCCTCTCACGTTTTCAGATTTTTTTACTTTTCACACTTTCTTGAAGCTAAAAAAAAAGGGTATGGACATAGTGTCATAGCAAATTCGACACCAAGTCAAGAACTCAGCCATTATTTGGGAATAAGCAAAAGGGATCACTAATTTCCTAATTATGGAAACAGTGATTTCATGACAACCCCTTCATGTATAAAAACCCATCTTAGTTATGACCTACCAACATGTTTGAACAAACTTTCCACGTTCAGCAGCAATTTTCTGAAATCCCTCAGATACAGTCTCCTAACTTGCTTGATACTGTTTCCAGAAAAAGAATTAAGACTAAAATAGCAAACCCTATGGCAAATCGAGCTATTCCTCTGGCACGAGGCCAGCACCAGGGGCACCCTCGGAATGGGCTTGGCTGCAGCGTCCAGTTTGGCAACAGGAGCTGGGAGAGCAAAGCAGCTCGTGGGCATCGGCAGCGTTCGGAGAGGGCAGCGGCAGCGGGATCCGGATACAGCAGAGATGAACGGAACCCCTCCTTGGTGTCAAGGATGTGCTGACAGACCTGGAGAGGCTGCAGCTCTCGTGTGTTCACAGCAGCTCTGGCTCGGTGAGGGCTTGTAAACCACACTTCTGCTCTCTCCTCCGAGCAGGATTTCACATACAGTGGTTTTGTAGTTTTCAGATTAACATGTGGAAGGAGAATCGGCGGTCCCTGCTTGCAGGCTGGTTCACAAAACAGCCACACTGTAATAAAAATCTCCAAGATGCCCTGCCTTGTGTGTGCAGTGCAGCAGGAAGCTGCCTGGGCTGCCAGAAACCACTGTACTGCTGAGACTCTCCGTGGATGATTTCACAGGAAGGAAGCAGAGCCTCACTCACCATGAGGGGAACAACTCGCAGCTCCTACCCCGGCACAGACACGGCCACTGCCCAGCACCGCGCAGGGGTAAAATGACTGAGCCATGCTGATAAACTCGGAAGTAAACAAGACACTAGATGAGCTTGGCTGGAGGCAGCAGAACAGCAGGAGCCAAGACACACACCAGTGACAACACACAGCCACCTAAAACTTGGTGAAAGTACAGCAGTGTCAGGAGCCCGAGGTTAAGAGGTTGTTGTTCCAGGAAGGGGAAAACATTCTTTCACGCTGAACGTGGGTCCCTGATGGCAAACAGCAGCCACCAACTGGGAAACTTTTTCCCTTTCCACGTGAAAGGGAAAGCGGTAAGGATCGGATAGAGAGTAAATAAAGAGACCCCCACACATGAAACTACTCTCAGCCCATATGTTGGTAATACTTTTAATTATCTGTCTCCTTAAGCATAATTTCGAACAAGATCTATCACCAGGAGGTGAACACAGCACCAGCCCAATACAAGCCACCATGAGCACCTGTAAACTCAAAGTGTACCTGTGCCTGAGCGAGAGAACCTGACACCAGAAGCCATCGAAGGATTACATCTATAGTTCTACAGTTATCAGCACTGAAATGTGCAAATGATGTTACACACGAAAGCGGAACCTTGAACATCAGTCTGGACACACAGAGCTGTAGAGACCTATCTCCCTGCTGTGCTAGCAAGAGCCTGGTGAGAAAGTAAAAACAGAGGAGCTGTATTTCAAGAGGAATATAATCATCCTGATTGTCTTTCTTGATTATTACCTCTTAAAGAGAACCAAATCGGAGGGAATAGAAAAAGGGGGGGGAAAAAAAGAAGAAAAAAAAAGCAAAAAAAAAGCCAGCACCTAACTCTGGACCCCAAGACATGAATGCTTTTACAGAAGAATCCGTAAGAGGAGCAGTAAGACATCTCAGTTACAAGTCCTGTATTTCCCTACACTACTCTTCAATAGATTACCCGTCTAAGGAAAGAGATTTTATGCCATACCCTTGAAAACAGCACCATAAAAAAAAGTTCCGTTCATTTTGAAACTTTTCCAGAAGAAAACTAGGTGCCAGTCACCCAAACGCTGCTGTTTCTATTAAAGAATTCTCACCACAGAAACAGCCCAACACTAAAAATGAAAAAACATCGTCTCCTACGAACTGCACAAACTCGCACAGTATTAACCTGTATTTCCCAAAAGTGATATTAAACATCCCTAAGAGAGTTAGTAATCCTCCTCTGCAAGTCCACCTTTCCTTTGCTCCCAGATTTGCTCACACGACAGAGCCTGAGGACACCTAACGCTGCCCCTCACCTCTCCCAGCCCTGCCGACATGCGGACGCTTCACCTGCACCTCCACAGCACAACTATCGCAGCGCGGCCGCTAACGAACACGCGGCCAGCCGGGAATCCCAGGATGGAGCCGGCAGGGGGGAAATGGAGACCCCCGTCCGCAGCGGGAGCTGCGCCGGCCTCAGGGCTCGGCAGAGGGAGAGGGGAGCGGGGCAGGGAAGGCGACCCTCCCCTCAGAGGGGCCTCCGGACACGCGGCCCTGCCCGAGGTGGCGGCGGCGCCCTGACCCTCCTTCCTCCCCCGGCCAGCGCGGCCGCCACTCCAGCCAGGCCCGAGCCGGGGCGGGCGAGGCGCTCCCGGGGCTCCCCACGGACACCGACCGGGAAAACCGCTCCGCGGGGAGCGGAGGAGGGAAACAAACCCGGGCGAAATCTCACCGGGTCCGGCGGAGGGGGTTCCCGGGTACATGTCTCCGTGTGCGGCGGCGGAGGCGGCGGCTCCAGGGGAGGGAACGGGGGAGGGAGCGAGCCCGAGCCCAGGCTACGCTGTCGGGGGAAGGGGAGGAGGAGGAAAGGGAGGGGAGGGGGGAGGAAAAGAAAAGGAGGAAAAAAAAAAAAAAAAAAAAAAAAAAAAAAAAGAAAAGAAAGAGGGAGGAGGAGGGCCGGGAATCCAGGTTACTCGGCAGCACTGAGGAGCGGGGAGGGGAGGAGGAGGAGCCCCGGGTCACGGGGAAGAGGCGCTCCGCCCTCCGGGCCGGGCGGGCGGGAAGCGGCAGCAGGACAGGGATCAGCAGCGCTGCCGAGCGAGGGGCCCCGCTCCCCGCCTGCCGCCCCGGCTGAGCTCTGACCACGGAGCCACAGAATCAGCCAGGCTGGAAAAGTCCTCGGAGATCATCGAGTCCAACCTGTGACCGGACACTGCACGTTAGCCAGACCGGAGCACGGAGTGCCATGTCCAGTCTTTTCTTAAACACCTCCAGGGATGGTGACTCCACCACCACCCTGGGCAGCCCATTCCAATTTTTAATCACCCTTGCTGAGAAAAAAATTCCTAATGTCCAGCCTAAACCTCCTGTGGCACAGTTTAAGACTATGTCCTGTCAAACTGCGGCTTTCAATGAGACCTTGGGAAATGACTCTGCCTCTAGCACTCTCTCTGCTACCCCTCCCTGTTAGACGTTTGAAAGGAATGCTGGAATTATATCAATATTACATATACTGCTGGATCTTGAATTAAATTTGGATTTGATTGTTTAACTTCTTTTATTCCTCCTGTTGCTGTGAAAACCTCAGCTTGGTTACCTCATGGATCCCACACTTCCAATACCACATCCACTTTTAGTCATATGTATGAAACCCAGCTGTGGTGGGGTGGCCTTATTATCCTGTACAACCAGATAATGTCCAGTACAGTATACATGTCAAGTTTAATACAACCAGATAATGTCTGGTTGTTCATATCTAAAGTTTACTGCTGGGAAATGCAAACTAGAAATTATGTGAAAGAACCAGAGTACTGATCAGTATGATGCACTGAGATGCAGGAGATATCCCTGGAGAGATTTAAAAAACATGGATGTGGCATGTGGGGACATGAGTTAGTGGTGGGCTTGGCAGTGCTGGGTTAATGGTTGGACTTGATGTATTTTCCAATTTAAATGATTCTATGATTCCACATCAGTGATGATAATTCCTGCAGGAACTGTCATCCTTTTGTAATCATCTAATTGGTACCTCTTCCTTTCAGGAGAAAAAAAATAGGAAAAATAAACCTGCTAAGGAGACAAAAAGCAAGTTAATGATGCTCACTTCCAGTGGAGTTACCTACAGAGTTCCAGCACAGTCATGATCTATACTTTCAACCACCTCCTCCACATTGATGTGGAAGCCTTTAAAAAATTCATGCAGTTTTCGACCCAAAACAGTCGAGCCCCGTCAAAGTCAACTGAATTCCTTCACCAAGTATTATCTGCCAAAGGGCAAGGCAAACATACAGCTTGTAGTGTTCATCAAGCCAATTAATATCCTTCTTCATCAGTTTGTATTTCAAGTGATACAGAAGCATCTCACTGTTCCAAAGTATTTACTCTTCCCTTTGGGTCAAACTTGCAGATATTCAAGGGCTGCTATTAACAGCTCAGCTTTCACTTCAAGTGAACTGTTCCTGAAACCATTGTCACCACTAGAGTTTCCACTGGAGTGATTTTGGATTTGTCTCCATTCCAGGCTTCTCAAATGCTGGGAAGTAAAGATTTACCCATAACTATAAACAAATAAAGGATAAAATTATGGGTCAATTGTAGTTTTAAAGTACAGCCAAGCAGCTCTAGCAAAATGATAAACAAGGGAGCTGGCTAAGGGGTTGCTGTTTTCCTCTCTCTGAGGAGCTGGGTAACATTTTTGCACTGATGCCAGGATGATTTTTTGCCTTTTCTTTTATACCCCTCTTATATACCCTTTTATATAATTTTATGTCTACTTAGCACTTTTAGCCTACATACTTGTAATTTTCCAAGCCTGACAACTTAACTGAAACCCATTATACTGTTAAACCAGAAGACAAAACATCCTAGAAGCCTCAGACACCAAAGTCCTCTCCAGAACACATTTGTATAAACTAAAATAAGCCCATCCAGAAAAAAGGTTCCTCAGAACGAAGGGTTCACTCGAACTTCTCATTGAGAAATCTTTAATAGATAAGCTAATTTACAAAGCCTATAATTGTGTGAATTTCGGTGTGTGAGAGACACAGTGTTTGCATTTCAGAGCATTCCACCAAGACAAAGTACTGCACCCAAAGATCGTTAAATAAATACCAAAATAAAAACCCCTTTTCCCAAAAATCGTGTTTTGGTTTTAATTTTAAGACCAGAAAAAGGCAGCACCACAACCACTAATAATTTCTGGTTTATGCTATATAACCTTATTAGAGGCTGAAAAAGAGGGTGGAGGAGGAGAAATCCCCAAAAACAAGAGCCAGAAGAGAGTTATCTGAGGCACATTTGGCCTCTCTGAGGTGGCAGGGAGAAAACATGCAGTCTCTGTATCAACAGCTAATTTTTTTACGGGTATATTTAAACCAATCTCTTCAACCTGATTAGGAGTGTAACTTCCTCTAAGAGCAGACATACTATCATGCCTGTTAGACCTGCATTTAAGACAAAAAGAGCATAAAAATACACAGACAACTTTCTGGAAAAGTTCACGAGACTAATTTGGTCACCCTGACCATCAGCACTGACTTAAACTGAAGCTAAAAGTCCACTATGGTACTGTGGTAGCAGTTTGAAAATAACAAGCTAACAAGCATCAGAAGACAGGTGAAATATAAGAGGAGGTTTTCTCTCTGGCTCCACAGGATCCTCTGGAATTGATTTCAGCAGTTCCCTGAAAAATAGAGATCCTGAAAATGGCAATTAATGCCTCGAACATCCTAGAGTGCAACATACTTGTACTAATTTAAAGCTGATTTCTCTGGATTTAGCACTTCATAAGCAAAAGGATTTATCACTATTTATACAAGACTGTAGAACTGCACAGTCAGCTAAATAATGAATCTGTTACATTGTTTTATATAAGCACTGTTTTCCCATGTGGAAGCACTGCTGTTCCTCAGGTATATTTTCATGGTACTGAGCACTTCCAGCAGCATTTCTGCACATCTGAGGAAAGAGAGTTCCAGCTTTCTCCTGCTTCTGTTCACACACTCATTTTGGGCCATGTCACTTGCTTTATTTCCAATGCCTTCTGTCACTGACAACTGCTGTTTTGGAGCACAGGGAAACCTAATTATGTCTTACTGGGCCATTTCACCCAAAAAAAAGGCCTCATTTCTTGAACAGGTTTGTTCTAAAAGAGAGGTTTGAAAGCTCTGTAACAGCAATTCTTTTATGCATGCTCTTTATATGCTGTTTTAACAATTATATGGTAGTATAAGAACAGCTGCTTAAACACTTAAAATTAGGTTTTTCTAAAGAAAAAAAAAATTGAGTGACTGTTGGGCACAATAGCTGACTTAATTGCTGGATTTAAAGATGACATTTCCCAGTACTGATATCTGTCACAGAAGAAATTATTAATTTTGGAAAAAATCTTATTCTAATCATTCTGGAAGCAAAGATGGTATTTAGGAGCAGCATTTAAATATCATCCATAGCAGCAGCAGCAGCAATCTAGGGAAAATATTTTAGATACAAATAGGCCAAATATAAAGCTTTTCTTTTGATGAGAAACCATGCATTGATCTCCCTAAGTAACAACCCTTCCCATTTTCAACTGAATTAATTTTAAAACCACAGAGTTTATAAATATCCAGCAGTCATTGCTTACAATGATACAGCAGCAAAAATTTCTGCTCAGAGCTGAAAGATGTAAATTTTATTCTTGACTTGGAGGGGATTTAAGCTTATATTGCCACCTCTCAACTGGCCTAACTTTTAAGATGTAATCCTGGAGTACATGCATTAGATCTGTCACACATTCTGTGTTCTGCTTTGCATAAGAATTTAAAATCAGAACCAAAGTGAAGAAGTCCATGGCCCTGTGCTCTAATGTATTCATGTTTTACAAAGACTTTGAGGGTTCTGCTCCCCTGCTCAGGAATTTTTTCTTATTTTAACAATTAATGATTTAACCACAATTAATCCATGGTGGAGGGACCAAAACCTGATTTTTGTCTTTCTATAATCCAATGACTGTCCCAACTACTAAGTTACAAAGCTGCATTTGATTTCTTTTGTCTAATGAATTGCAATAATTATTTATTTAAAAAAACAAAAAACAAAAACAACCAAAAAATCATTATCATTATCATTAGATTACTAACTTCAGTTCACTTAAAAAGACAACTTTTCCAGGTGATCAGGGCCAACAATGCAACAATTCAACATGATGGAAAAGATGCAGCACCACCTATTGGGGATGTGTTACATACACTGGTTGTTAGAGTTTTAAGTACCAAGCACACGTTCTTCATTGTAATGACCTGGTTACAAGGAAAAAAAACAGAACAAAACAAAACACCCAAATAGGAATGAAAAGGAGTTTCCAAAAAGATTGAAGAAGCAAATACTGTGCCTGAGATTGTTCATCAAGAAAAAAACATGTCCCTAAGTGACACACCTACATGTCTTTTAAAAACCTCCAAGGCTACTGCCTCCATCCCTTACCTGGGCAGCCTGTTCCAATGCTTGACAATCCTTTCCATGCAGAAATTTTTCTTAATAGTAAATCTAAACTTCCTGANAAAAACAGAACAAAACAAAACACCCAAATAGGAATGAAAAGGAGTTTCCAAAAAGATTGAAGAAGCAAATACTGTGCCTGAGATTGTTCATCAAGAAAAAAACATGTCCCTAAGTGACACACCTACATGTCTTTTAAAAACCTCCAAGGCTACTGCCTCCATCCCTTACCTGGGCAGCCTGTTCCAATGCTTGACAATCCTTTCCATGCAGAAATTTTTCTTAATAGTAAATCTAAACTTCCTGAGCACAACTTGAGGTCATTTCCTCTCATCCTATCACTTATTCACCTGGGAGAAGAGGCTGACCCCCACTTGGCTAGGGCCTTCTGTCAGGTAGTTCCTTCCCTAGCTCTGTTCCTTTTCTTCANGTGACACACCTACATGTCTTTTAAAAACCTCCAAGGCTACTGCCTCCATCCCTTACCTGGGCAGCCTGTTCCAATGCTTGACAATCCTTTCCATGCAGAAATTTTTCTTAATAGTAAATCTAAACTTCCTGAGCACAACTTGAGGTCATTTCCTCTCATCCTATCACTTATTCACCTGGGAGAAGAGGCTGACCCCCACTTGGCTAGGGCCTTCTGTCAGGTAGTTCCTTCCCTAGCTCTGTTCCTTTTCTTCAGACAGGCTCCAGCACCTCGATGTCCTTCTTGTGGTAAAGAACCCTAATCTGAACTCGAGCAGGACTCGAGGTGTGCCTTACTAGTGCTGAGTACAGAGGGACAATCACTGCCCTGCTCCTGCTGCCCATGCTTTGCCTTTGCTCACTGAGAAACTGCAGCCTTGAGAGCTGGAGAGAGGTGGCTTAAGAAGGAAGGAGTCACTTCAGGAAGATTATAAGCAGCAACAAAATAGTTAAGCAAGGACGGGGAAAGAGAAAGGAAATAACTTCAGGTCTCTTTGGAAAAGACCTCTTAAGTTCGACCACTTTTATGACCACCAGTGGCCTTGGTCATGTTCTAATGCTCAGGCATCAGCTCTGTAGTGCAGCACACTCACAGATAATTTAGAACGAGGTGCTAAGGACTGACTGCTTTGTGTACTATAATGACGGATCTTGCTGATGTTTTCATCTTTCTTGGCAATGCACAAGCACATCCAGCCAGATCTCTGCCACTGCTCTTTACCATCCATCCTCCAAGTGTAAAATATCCACCTCAGGGAAGTTTCATTGCCAAGTTACTTGTTTTGTTTATCATGAAGACAGCACTGTGTGATCCTGTAACAGCTTGCTAGTACACAACTGTATCACGATCCTAAACCTCACTACTCTGGAAATAACTCACTACCCTGGAATCGTAGAATACACAGAAGAATGTAAGGGGGTTTTGTAGGTTTTTTTTAAGCCTTTATCTATTTGCTGTAGATTCACCCAGAGCAGAGACTTCTGCTCCAAAAGGATGGCGATGTTAGACACTAAAAGTACAGACTGTTCCAGGATCAGAGGTGAAAAGCACACACTACTACAAATTTCTAGAGCCTTGGTCTGCTTTATTAACTTGATTTATTAATTAAGCTTTAAACCTTAATTAATCAATTAAGTTTTATTAACCAGCAATCCTGATCAGATACCTAGGCTTCCAAGAGCTTTAGGAAACAGCAAAACTGGAGGTTCTTTTGGTGTTTTGCTTTCTCATTACACAGTGATTTGTTTTCATCAGAACTTTATTCTGGGCTCCTACAGAGAAGCTTTATCAGTGTCACTCAATAGATGCAGCAAGACAGCCATGAAGCAAGAATGCAGGCAAATCTCATTTAATTAACATCTTTGCCAACCAAAGCCTAAGCTTACGTGAATGTCACATTTAAATTTTAGGTCTTCATATTTTATTTTTAAACAACCCATCAGCATTTCTAATAATTTTTAGCTTAAGGACTGTTATATCAGAACTGTTACAAAACCATGTCTATTAAACTTGTATTTTGTTGTTTGCTTGCACACTTCCAGTACTCATCTCCCAGGCCAGCATCATTTCCAAGTTTACTTGATTGAAAAGGAATCTTATTTCTCTGTTGCTACTTTTCAGTCAGATCATCATCTCATGGACCATTGGGACAGCTCTGAGGGCTTTTGCACAGGAGAGCTTGGCAACCCTGGAATGACAGACAGACAAGGCAGGCTCATGCAAGTGAAATCCCTCCCAGTGAAATCCCATCCTCAAGCACACAGCAATGACAGATGTCCAAGGATATTACACCCCAACGGAGAGGTGCATTTATTTGCTACATTGAGTTAGGTATAAAAATGTAGACAATTGCCCTGTGCCTTGAATAGGACATTTAAGTAAATGCTTACATTCAGAGCTGGTGACCCCACTAATAAGGATAAGCACCCACAAGTTAAGCACTGCAAGTCTCCGCATTTATCATCTGCAGCAGTGAGTAGTGTTAGATCTTTGTTTAGTGAAATTCTCAGCTGTTTTTAATCCTTAGGGAGAGGTGGGTACGAGAGGTCAAGTCCATCCTGCCTACTCAGTTTTTACTTGTAATGGTCTAATAAATACTCAGATTTCTATAAAGGAGCACTACAAAAGCAGGTTGTTGGATATATTTTGCTGGTAATGGAAAATTGTCATTTTAGGATTCTAAGCTTTCAAGCTTTTTGCAATTTTTGGAATCATTTTCCTTAAGCTTATTTTTGATAGTTTGACTTATTTGTTTTGGGTTGGAAGGGACTTTTGAAGGTCAAATAGCCCAGCCCCACTGCAATGAGCAGGGACACCTTCACCTAGATCAGGTTGTTCGGAGCCCCATCCAGCCTCGATGGAATCCTGTCCCTCAGGCATGTCAGCCCCACCACGGAGCTTGGAGTCATCTGGAAATCTGCTGAGGGTGCACCTGATCCCCCTGTTCATGTCTTCAACAAAAATTTTAAGTCATACTGGTGCCAAACAGACCCCAGAGGGACACATCACTAATCTCTTTGTGCAGTTGGTCACTGAACTGTGGATGTGACCACCCAGCCAATTCCTTATCCACTGAACAGTCCACCCATAAAATCCATCTCTCTCCAAGCAGACAGAGGGAAGTTGTGGGGGACAGTGTCAAAGGCTTGACAGAAATCCAGAGAGGCAACATCCATAGCCCTTCCCTTGTCCACTGACGTGGTCACTCCATCATAGGCCCCCCAGTTGGTCAGGCAGGACTTGTCCTTGATGAAGCCATGGCTGTCCCAAATCACCTCCATCCTCCGGGAGTGCCTTAGCACAGCTTCTAGGAATTGTTTGATGATCTACCCAGCCACCAACGTGAGGCTCATCAAATGCACATCTCTCAAGAAGAAAAAATCCTCCCCCAGAGAATATTTATTTTTCACAATCTGATGGTTCCATGACTCTGGAATTTGCTCAGGCTCATCAGAGTCAGACAATTACAGAACCACANTTTAGTTTGGATTTTGGGAAAATTGCCTCCCCAGAGTTTTCCAGCCCTTGCACGGCTTGCCCAGGGCAGCGGTGGAGTCAGCATCCATGGAGGGAATACACAAGCCGTAAGGATGTGGCACTTGGGGATACGGGTGGG
>VZRF01010368.1:114227-307913 GCA_013396875.1 Vireo altiloquus | reverse complement strand
CTTCCTCATGTTCAGGTGGAAAAAATTAGGCTACACAGTTCTGTACCAAGGTCTTACTCTGCACCCTTTCTTCCCTTTTTATTACATATAGAAAATTGAGTGTTTAACGAGGCAGTGAGATCTGAAAGAGGGGGGGTGGGGGNGGTCAGGCTCTGCTCGCAGGGAACAGGGACAGGAGGAGAGGGAACAGCCTCAGGTTCCTCAGGGGAGGTTTAGTTTGGATTTTGGGAAAATTGCCTCCCCAGAGTTTTCCAGCCCTTGCACGGCTTGCCCAGGGCAGCGGTGGAGTCAGCATCCATGGAGGGAATACACAAGCCGTAAGGATGTGGCACTTGGGGATACGGGTGGGCCTGGCAGGGCTGGGGGAGCGGCTGGACCCGGTGCTCAGGGCTGTTCGTGGTTTTTAGGAATGAATTTCGGTATTAATTACCCGCTGTGAGGGCGGTGAGGGATAAAGGCGGAGGAGGGGGTGGGAAGGGAAAAGGATGAAGCGCGCGCGCACCCGCCATGCGCGGCGGGACACGGAGGTGACGTCACCGGTGACGCAACACGCGGCGCCATTATAAATCAGCGCCGCCTAACCCGGCCCCTTTCGCTCCGCGGCGGCCCAAGGTGCTGAGTCCTTCGTACGAAGCTAAGGCCGAACCAGCCGGCGACCAGCACCGCGCCCCGCCATGGCCTCCGTCTCCGAGCTCGCCTGCATCTACTCTGCCCTCATCCTGCACGACGACGAGGCCACCGTGACGGTGAGGGCGGCCGCACAAGATGGCGGCGGCCGCGCGGCATGGCCGCCTGAGGGGCCTCGCCGGGCCTCGCCGGGCGGGCTCTGAGCGCCGCTGTCTCGTTGCAGGAGGACAAGATCAACGCACTTATCAAGGCGGCCGGAGTGAACGTGGAGCCTTTCTGGCCGGGGCTCTTCGCCAAGGTGGGTGAGAGGGGCCGCGGGCCGGGCAGGGGCTATGTGTGGGGCTCCTCCCCCCACACCTCCCGGTGTTAACGAGGCTTCGCTGCCGCTTCTCTGTCTCCGCAGGCGCTGGCGAACATCGACATCGGGAGCCTGATCTGTAACGTGGGAGCGGGCGGTGGAGGGGCTCCGGCTGCCGCCGCTCCCGCGGGTGGTGCCGCGCCCGCCGGCGGAGCCGCCCCCGGTAAGTGGCGGCCGTGTCCGAGCGAGGCGTGGAAACGTGGATCCACGGCATGGCTTGGGTTGGGAGGGTCTTAAAGGTCGTATCTCTTTAACCCCACACTTTCGACTAGACAAGGCTGTTTAGAGCCCCATCCGTCCTGGCTTTGAACGCTTCCGGGGATGGGGCAGCCACAGCTTGGCAAGGACCAGTTAGGCAAGCTGTTTTCACGTGGTTTGTGCCTTGCAGTATGTGCGTGAGTGGTCTCGAGCAAAGCACCCTCCCCTTGAGAAAGGCTGACGTTGCACATGAAGTCAGTGCACAGGGTTAGTGTTCCCTCAGAATTGACTGCTCTTCCTTTATGTTATCAGTATCATATATTAGCATCTCCTCCTAAAGTTTTAAAGGTTTGATAGCACAAAACTGCTTTGCTAATACTGCAAACGCTGTTTTTCACAATCTAGGGCTGCTATCTTAGTTTGTTAGGATTTCTCAGGTCTTCATACTTGATGTTACAGTCACTGTATGTGAAATCTTTTGTGACAAATGACTTCTGTGAGCAAATAAAATGGAATAAAAATCTTGCCTTTCTTTTCCAGCTGAGGAGAAGAAAGAAGAGGAAAAGAAGGAAGAATCAGAGGAATCTGATGATGACATGGGCTTTGGTCTTTTTGACTAATCAGTTTTGTACCTGCCTGTAATAAAGAACATCTACTTGTACTCCTGTCTTTCAGGTGGCTGTTTGTGAAGGGGAGTGGGTGGACAATGGTCAGGTTACCTGCAGCTCCTGACAATTGCTCTTGTGAGTGTTCAGTAGGAGCTGTACAACTTTGTCAGTTTTTTGGTGCTTCTCAAGTACAATTAGGGCTCCTAAAGGTACCCACAGCCCCTGGACAAAGGTGGGAATAAAATCCCAGTGAGCATGGGATGTGGTGATAGCTTGGAGCTGCAGGATGTTGTGTTCAGCAGAAGGGCTGAGGCCTGGCTGGTGCCGCAGCCTGTGCTGGGACATCTCTGCTTACAGCAGCAGTGCAGCTCCTGTGGCACCTGTGCAGGGGCTGCAGGGTCAAAGGCCTTTCACAGTGGGGGAAAAGGCTGCAATTCTCAGGTGAAAGGTGTAGAATGTAGAACTTTTATTTAAAAGTCTGAAAACTGGTTTGAAGGATAGGTGTGGGAGGTCATGTAACAGCGCACTGGAAAGGAGCTACTTAAAAATAATGTATTTCATAAAAAACTTGAACAGGACTTTGCTAGAGCAGTTGAACAAGGCAAGTAAGGGCTGTGTTCCTAATGTGTATTCCAAAGCATGGAGGCATTACAAAATTCCAGGTGTGTAAGAAGGGCTCCAAAGTTGTGGAGGAGGGTTCCACATCCAGACCAAACACTGATGCACTCTGCACTGTCCCATCTTTTGTATAACAACTTCATGATATGATGGTAGGTGTTTATATTAAAAAAAGACACAGATACCCAGGGAAGAATTCTGCAGTGCACACACACGAAATAATGGTTTCACTGGTAACACCTTTTTAATAGGTCAAAGTAACTGTACAGTTCATTATATTCTTCCTGAGAATAATTTATATCCCTCAACAGCAAAAAGGGAGTGTGGTTTTTATTTTAACACAACAGATGGCATAACTGGAAAACCAAGGAAAATCTAATTACACTGCTCTACTGTAACTCCTCCCAGGCAAGATAGACAAAAGGATGGGTTAGTTAACTACAGTGTGTTTAAAATAGTCATCATGGCTTTAATCTGTCTTTATAAATTATATAAAAATGGGGGATGTGAATGGTTACAGATCTCTAAATGCAGCTCTGAATTGCTCTGGTACAAAGCAGCATTTTCACTTCCAAGGAAAACAACATTGCTACAAAAGAACTGGCACGTTATCCTGGTGAAAAAGACGAGTGTTCAGTTGTGTCCTACAGCTAGTTCCAAACAAATGCTTCACACAGTCACGTAAAAGTAAAAGGCAGGAAGATGAAGAGGGCTTTAGTTTGTCTTGAAATGACTGAAGTCTTGAAAATATAGCTTTTTTATTTTTTTCTCTGTAAATCGTGATTAGCATATTGCGACGTAAGTGTTCTAATAAAAAAATTCCAGTCTGGATAGTTCATACACTGTGGGCAAGAATTCTCAGCCCTGAGGTTTCCCCGAATTCTTCACAACATCTTTCTCCCATCTGCTGCTCCAACAGTTTTGGCTCCGAGACCGTGGCCCGGTGGCAGCTCAATGGTGGCAGCTCAGTGCGAAGCATGTCCCATGCGATGGTGTGAACTGCCCTGTGCCCCCAGCTCCGAGTGCCCGAGGGCTGCTGTACAAACCTCATCTGCTGATGCTGCCACGTTCGGAGTCGCAGCCCAGCTCGGCTCTACGAGAAAGACTTGGTTAAACTGTTGCAATGAGAGAACCAGCGGCCTTGGTCAGGTCTGCTGAAGCCAGAGGCGCTGGAAGGCCAGGACTGCACTGGGTTAATCCTCACTGCTGGTGGAAGGTGAAGGAACATCCTGTCGCAAGCAGAATTCTGAGGCTGATGATGCTCTTCCCTCGGTGCTTAGTGCGGTCTGGACTGGCTGATTTTCAGTCTGGCTTGATCAATAACATCCAGTAGGTTTTTGGCATCCACAGCCAGGGCGTGAGCAGCCGTCAGCATTTGCTTCTTGTACTCCTGCTGCAGGCTGGTCATGACATACTGCTGGGCCAGCTTCATCTTGTTGATGAGCTCGGCCAGGTCTGAGTTCAGCAGCTTCTGTGCCATCTCGATCTGCAATGAGACAACCCCGTCAGGCCTGGGGGGTGTTTGAAGCACCCCACTCACAGCAATGCCACAGCCCCTGCTTGGGATTCCTGACTGAAGCTGGGCCCTTTCTGTGGGCACCACGTGGAACAGCAGATGGAATCTGGCACCTGCTGCTCCATGCCTGGTGGAGATCAGTAGCAGCCCTGCCAGCTGCTGACCCACCCACTGTTAAACAGCACCAAGACTTGTTATAGGTTTTCAGGTCCCTATTAGCATCACTCTTTTTATTACTGAAGCAGCTCTAAAGCATAGAAGTAGCTCTAAAAAATGAAACATGTCAAGAAGGCAGATACAGGTTGCTTAAGGACAGGGCTGAGTCAGGAGGAACCTCTAAGATGGCACTTCCAGAACCATTCTCTGGCTTTCTCACTACCACACTCGTTCAAGGTTTTGGAGGGAAACTGTTTTACTTCTGAACTTCATTGAAAGCTCTCAGTCACTCCTCATCCAGAGCTACAGGCCACCTTCCAGCTGCACCAAGCTCTGCTCAATTACCTGTTCAATGATGTGCAAGCAAATGTCAGATGACACCTGCACTAAGAATTAACCCCAAGGTGGTCTCCCTGCCTTGGAATACTGGGGTTTATGTCACCTTGCTATGGGTGACACCTCTATCCAGTTTGAAAATCCTCACTATACCAAGCCTAAATTCATGCAGCAATTTTAATAAAATTCATTTAATGCAGAATTATAACCCAAGAGTTCAGATTGCCCAGGGAACCAAAAGGTGTGCCTTTGCCAAGAAGGGAGCACCAATACCTGTCCCAAGCGGCTGAGGCTGATGGAAGGCAATGGCTGAGCATCAGGTGAGCAGAGCTCCACCTACCTCTCTGTGGGTGCTTGCAGGGAGCACTGGAAGGGTCTCATCTACTGTTGCCAGTAAAGTTCTTAGTGCCAAACCAACCTCCTAAGAAAAAAAGATTAAAGCAATAAACTTTAAAGACCTGGAAAAAACTGATGAGAGAATTTTAAGAGTGCAAGAGGCAGTGGATACATTTAATTCCTCATCTGGATAAGAAGCGAGTTGGAACAAGCCAGAGGCACTTCAAAATCCCACCTGCAGTTTTGTCTATCGCCATCCAAACAAAATGCCAAAGGGTTAATAACAAGATTTTCTCAAAGAAAGTGAAAAGGTGGAGAAGACAGCACACAACTCAGGACCCTGGATAAGCACAGGCAAGCCGGGAACGAAGCACTGTCATTCACAATACTGGGAAAAGGATCCAAAGCTCCAACCTCTGACCACAAGTCACCCACCCAGTGAACACAGAAAGCTCTTCAACTTCCAGACATTTTTTCCTATACCACTTGAAGACCTCATTCAGGGAAGAAATCAGCCCCGACCTTAGGCATTCCCCCGTACCTTCACCATGGGCACGTACTCCTCGGGCGGAGCCGGCTGTATTTTACTGGACATTTCTATCACCGCCTTCACCAGCCCGGTCACGTTCTCGTAGACTTTGTCATTGGAGCGGTCCAGGTTGGCCGTGGGAGGAGGGCTGATCTCCTGCGGCTGAATCTGCAAGCAAAGAGGGGCTGCTGAACCTCCCTTGGCCGGCAGATGGGGCTCAGCCACTTCCCAAGCGGCAGGAAGGGCTCAGGTTCCCCGCGTTCCCCACAGCCCCTGCCCGGCCCCGCTGCTGCCCTGAGCCGGCCGAGCACGCTGGCTCCGGGGCTGAAGGAAGTTTCTTTAGCTCTTCTGACTGAACCTTTCAAATGACACCGGGCAACTTCTGCCAGGCTTTCCTTGAAGAGCTTCCAGTATAACTCCTTCAACAGAGAAGGGAATAATTCGAGGAATCAGAGTACTGAAGACTTAACAGGTCTCAGTGGTTCAAGTTCCACCGTGAGGGCAACAGGTATCAGGTCCCTCATTCTGAAAGGGACTTTTGTGCTCCAAAGTAATGTCAGAGCACATAGTAACATACTGATATGTTAAAGAGAGAAGTGGAACGAGAGCATCTTTGAGGGTCCCTTCCAAGCCAAACTATTCCAGGATTCTATGATATTATTGTTAGTGAAAATCTACAGCAGGTTAACAAAAATGGTGGGAAACACGGAATGCTTCTAGACAGTCGATTTCCAAGAATTCAGAAAAAAAAATGGTAAGTTAAAAATCCTATGGTCCTTACTCAAGTGAAACTTCCAACAAAGTTGGGTATGTCTGGAGTTAAATCCAAGACAGACTGAAATAATCCCAGGTCTGAAATGAATTTGCAAACTTCCTTTGTAAGGTCTTCAGTATCTCTGAACTGTAAAACTATAAGCATCCTGTTTCCTACAGCTATTCCCTACTACAGGATGCCCAAACCACTCTGTGTGAGCAGAATGTTAAAAAAATTCCTGATTTCCTCCTGGATCTGAGATGGTTTGTGGTGGTTCCGCTCCCTACACTGGGTTACTGCTGCTCTCAGGACTGGTCCCAGCTCCAGAAATGTTTCACTGCAAGCACCTGATACCCTGCCCTGAGGAAACGATGAAATAATTGGATGAGACTTTCTCTAAGGAAGGAGTGCAGGATTCAGCACATGGTGATTCCATTTTGTAGCATTTCATTAAGTGGGTACCAACAGCTATTACAGAGATTCAATCTAGTGCATTGATCAGATAATACCTGAGGAAAAAGAATACTGTAATTGCCTCAATCAGCAGGGAAAGGCTGTGATTCAAATCAGTTCCAGCAATCAAGAAGTTAAAACAGTAATTTGGCAAAGTCACATGCAAAGACATTTTGGAATAGGGCACGTACACACACGCTCACGCACTGCTTACCCTCCATGGCTATGGTTGAGCAGAATGTGGGGGGAAGTTAAAGAAATTTACCAAAGAAGGGAAAAAAAGAAAAACAGTATTAATAAAACTCAGCAGGAAAAAAAAAAAAAAAAAAAAAAAAACCAAAACCAAACCAAACCCAAAACATGTGTAGCAATAAGAGACCAGTTAAAAAGCCTGCAACGAAAACACATCCTCACCAGAACTGGCAGCCACTTGTGTTAGCTCTGGGTCCTGTGTGACAGAACGACTGCTGTGCACCTGTGTGGGCAGTGGAAGGGTTTGCCATGCACCCCATGCTTCCTCCTGACTGAACACACGGGCAGGAGATCATGCAAAGCTGGACAGGAGCAAGCCAGTCTGGCGAGCAGCAGAGTGGTGAGTGGAGCAGAGGGCCTGGGAAGCCACCTGTCCTGGGAGCACTGCTGGTCCCTCTACACAAACAGTCCAGGACTCCATGCATTTAATAAAATGTTGTATTCATCTTTCTGAAACTTTTTGTTTAGCTAAGTTATGATGGGAAATACATGGTCATTTATTTAACTGTGCAGGGGCTGTTCACAACAACTCATCATAGCCTTGGTTAAGAACTACCAAGAACCCATTCTAGATGATACCCAACCCTTGGAATTCCAGGCCCTAACCTTTCAAGACTATGTACAGTGTGTTTATTAGCACTTGGTTTCTCTTTGTTTATCCCCCAAACCAACACCACTGCTCTGCAGAAGCCCTGAGTTTCCTCATGGAACTGGCTGACTCTGCCTCACCCAGGAGCTCCCTGGAGCCTGCCCTGAAGGCTCTCGAGGCAGTTCCAATCCTCTTCATTTGTGTTCTCCCTGAAAAGGGAGTCTGAACTGGGTGTACAGAAAAAGGAGTCTGAAATGAACCCCAGAAGCATCTTCAGTTTAAGGACTGCTGTCATTAACAAAGCTATGCCAAAAAGTAATGGGCTGTTTTCTTCAAGGGACATAAAACAATCAAATTTCAAGAAAATTTTGACAAAAAAACCCAAAATCAGACGTTTTTTCCTACTCAAAGAGCTATTTAGTACACAAATCCTGTTCACTTATCATTACTGATGTCTCTGGCTGCTCATGTTTGTTTGTTGTCAAAAGGATGTATTTCAAAAAACATTTTTTATGTTCCAGTATCAGCATTTAGAAAGGAAATTTTAGAGAAGCCAAGTTTAGTAACACATCTGTTACCGCTTTTTGATGTTTTCTGAGGCTTGGCAGCTCGTAAAGCACTGGCATCAGTTTATAATAAATAATCCTGCTCAAATTCAGCACTGCTGGGTATTTACACTGATTCTTAAATATTCCAATAATCCCAGAACAAGAGCAGGAGTGAGACAGGCTGGCAGTGGCTGGGATCAAGTTGTGCTGAACACACTGCTCTGATGGCAGGTTTTGAATTTCATGTCCAGATGAACTGGGCTTTTTCTGTATTTTCTTAAAGCACCTCAAGTAAGGGTCACTTATCCCAGCTGCTGTGGCCACCACACCATGGATTCCTGCTCTTTACTACAGGCTTGGCAGGGCTGTTTCCTGGAGATTAGAAATGTGGCAGAGTCCCAGGGAACAGCACACCAAGGGATGATTTTAAGAGTGCCTGACATCCTCAGGAGCAGTTCTGTGGACACCAACTGCAGCAGGGGCAGGACAGAGCCCTCTGCAGCACCTCTGCTACAAAACCGCTGTCGAGTTTCCGTTTTGGCTTTACTGCTATTTATGGGAGATGAAACAAGACATCAGGAAGTATCTCACTCTAAGGTCAGACAGCCCATTTCCCCTCTTCGCTTGTTTTCCAGAGCTGGTAGGGTTTGAGAAGCCCTGGTACTGCAGCAAGAGCTTTTTGAGCACCACAGTTTGGACAAGTCTCATCTCCCTGTGACGGAGGACAGGAGATTTTGGTACCACTCAAGCAACTGGGATCGCTGGGTGTGCTCCTTCCTGCTGAGCAGGGAGCTGGGTCTGTTTGGGACACCTCATACACTCTTCAAACTAGAAATAACCTCACCCAGGCACGTTCTAGGTGAGGAACACACTGAATCCCAGCCAGGGAGAACCTGAGTTCCCTCCTCACTCCCCTGCAGAGCTGCCAGGGCACGTTTGCCCCACAACAACATTAACTTGTTAAGTTTGGTTGCCTTTTGCTTTCCACAGTCTCTACTTCAGGAACACCAAACTACCTCAGAGCAGTCATGTTTGATTTGCTGGGGGTGTTTCACCTACCTTCACACCCTCGTTGTAGCTGTCCATGGGGCTGTTGAGGCTGGCAAGGCTGCCCAGGTGCCCGGGGGCTCCGGGGCGCGGAGGCTTCTTTGGCGGAGCTGCGTGATCTGCTCGAGAAAAATGTGTGTTTTTAGAGCACCAGCATGTCAGATGTACCTGCATGCTTCTGGTCTGCCAGCACTGCACAGGCTGCACATGCTCTTCTCTGCCAGAGATGGACATCTTTAGGTGTCCTGCAGTAAACCCATTGTTTCTGGGAGCTGCACTTTATGAGAACAGGATTGTTTTTGTGTGAAACTCTTCTTGTGGGGCAACTGCTACTGCTCTGGGCACACCCACCCCAGCCCTGAGAGGGTGTCACCCCTGCTACCAAGCTAAGTGCCAACATGCTGTTTGGGGAAACTGGACTTCTTCCCAGCAGCAATGCTGAGTATGATTCACTTTTGAGACTGAGAAACCCAAATTCAGGTGTCTCCTGCTGTTTTACATGTCTGAACTCCACATTGGGTGAATTCCCACTCTGACTCAGCTTCCTCTAGACATTTCCTGCTTGTTGATCTAAACACTGCCTTGGCTTTGCCAACTGGGGGGAACCTGAACACACAGCACACAAACATCGATTTGTGGTACCTGGAACTGAATCCACCCTGTATGGAAACACTGTCATGAACTTTTGTTCACTACTGCTGCAGCAAGACTTGTAATCAAGGATTCAAAATGACAGATTTCTGCATTTACTGCTTACCTGGTTTTCCCACGGGCTGATATATGTGCTGGTTACCAGCCTGTAAAATAAAATAAACATATAAAGCAGTTATTACAGTGCTCACAGCTTTCATCAGCACTATCTCAATCTCAAACACTGAGAGCAGCTAGTTCTCAGCACATTTCCCACCAGTTAAAATACATCCTGATTCACTATCATCAGTCCTTCACAGGTCTGTTACTTAGAGAGTAAGAAAAGAATTTGCATATATTTTGTACTGCTCACAACAGCCTTGGCCTCTACATTACAGTTCACCCTTCCTTACTACTCAAAGGTGGTGGGACAGTCACAGGTATTTTTAGTTTGTGTCCACAGACCCAACTGTAGAGGTCATGGTGGTGAAGGAGAAATGGCAACACAACAATGAGAGACTCCAGAACTTCCTGCTGAACGGGAACCCGTTTCTAAGCAGGTTTGCCTTTTGCTTTAGTTGCAAAGCTCTTAGTCAAGGTCCACTTGCTTATTCATTTGGACGAATTTTGTAACAGACTGAAGTGATTTTCCCTGATAATTGCATTCATACATCCTTCATGCCAAGCTCAGTCACCAGGGTGAGCAGTTCCAGTGTCAGCACGGTATTAAGGAGTATTTCTAAATCCACTGCCCTTGCCCTTAGGGGTGATTTTAACTTTCCAAAATTCAACTGGGAATATCATACAGTGGACACAAAGAGGTCCAGGAAATTTCTGTGAAGGTAACTTCTTGGTGCAGGTATTAAGGAAGCTGACTAGGAAAGGTGATTCCTGGAATTCTTGTTTGTAAACACAAAGACCACTTGGGCCAAAGGGTGAGCCGTGGCTGCCTCAGTCATGGTAACCACAAAGGAGTTGAGTTTCAAATTGCTGGAGGTAGAAGAAAAAAATCCAACAAAACTTTGGCTATGGAGAGAGTGGACTTTGGGTTCTTTCCAGGAAATAGTGAGGTCCCTTGGGAATCTGCCTTTGAAGGAACTGGAGTCCATGGATGTCAGGTGCTTTTTAAGAACCACCTTTTAAGAGCACAGAGCAGGCAATTCCCAAGTGCTGGAAGTCAAGCAAGTAAGACAGAACAGTGCTTGGCAGAGCAGGGATCTTTTAGAACTTAGGTGGACAAACAAAGTGCACAGACTTTGGAAACAGGGACAGGTGACATCCCTACAGAGATGCTGTTCACCACTGCAGGGCGAGAATTTGTGCTGACAAAGCATGACCACAGTTTCAGCTGCACAACACCACTAAAAGGGCTTTTTAAAAATGTCAACAGCAGCAGGAGAACCTGAAATTACATTGGTCTGTTGCTCAGTGAGGTTGGTCACCCCACAAAGGGGACACAAAGTGGAGACATTCAGATTCAGTCATGTCATTCATTTTGATTTGTGCTCTTAACCTAACTACTTCAAATCCAATAGCCCCAGGGAAAAGACAGGGAGCAAGAGAGGGAAGACAGTAAAATCCCACTAAAACAATTCTTGCGTTTTTACTTCCACAAAATTGTGTATTGAAAGCAGAGGTCAAAAGAATGTGATCAGCCAGGAGCTACCAAAATGTGGGTGGTAACTTCTCATTTGTATCACTGCCCAATTTCTCATCCTCTCCAGAAACTCAAATTGACTCACAGCAGCATCAGGCATTTCCCACTGCAAATGAAGCCAGAGTTATGTTCTGAATCTACTGAGAACTACAAGATCAAATTCTGACTAGAAATGCAGTTAATGTTAATTTGAGTCTCTTTTAAAACCCATTTTGTCCATGATGATGAAGTGTTTTCTTCACACTCTTTCAAATGGGGTGTTACTTTGTACTACCTTGCCTAGGCACGTAGGACTCCTCTAGAAACAGTTTGGGATCTGGGGGCTGTAACCTGTGACATGACCTCAAAATCTCCTGGATATCGCAAAGCATCTTCACAAGCAACACAAAATGCAGCAACACTTTTCTTGCTCTTATATAAAGATGCAACAACAGCCAAGGCCTAACAGTTAACTAAAAGTCTTCTCAAATTTCATGGAAAAAATCTTAGGAGCTTCCAGACATGAATGTCTCCAGAGACCATGCTGCAGTGTGTCATTAATACACTCACTCATGACTGTGTCTTGGCTGCAAATGCAGGAAGAATCCCTAAATTCTTAAGTAGTGAAGAAATGCTGAAGCCAAAGTAAGAGTTTACAGTCACATCCCCAATGAAACAGGAGGGTGAATTTAAAACATCCACTACTTTACAGGTGACCCCTGGGTACAAACAGTGGATGAAGCAGCAGGTTTGTGTCATTAACAATCTCTGGCCTAATCCCCCTTTTCCAACAGTATGGTCCAGAGATTCCAATGGCAATTAAACAACTGAAGAGATGGTTTCAGTTAAACAGGCAGCATTTAAGCCACTAAGAAAGAACACCCGAGCTGCAGCTGCTGTCTGGGAATAAAGGAATGGCTGTGGGGTTTATTCCAGTGGTTTCATAGAGGATCATTTACCCCAAACAGATTTCTGGGTAATACAACAGCAACATTTACATTCCTTGTGAGAAAACCCTTCAGATATTTAAACAACTGCAAAAGTTACTTTAATCTTGCTTCCTGTTGACAGAACTTGCATAAAACAATCCACATTTTTAGATAAAAGGCCATGAGAACTTATTATTGCAACATATTTGTGGAGACATTTTAATATTTGTTTCAACAACAGTTTCAGGGGGAAAAAAACCACCCAACCAACAAACTCCAAATCTCCCAAACTGCATGAACTGTGCTGCACGAACCACTTTGCTGTGGCTGCTGTTCCCACAGAAGCTGAGCCTCTTGGAAAGCTGCACAACCTTGTAATAATAGTGGAAACGTTCAACAAAACCTTTAAATCATCTCCCACACCCGAGAGAGTGTACAGCATGTTCTACCAGGAAACTGGAGGAAGAGCTGGGAGAGGAAAAGATCCCCCCTCACTTACTGGGCCCTGGAGACCTCCGTCCTCCCGGTCGATGCTGCCTCTGGAGAGCCGCACGTCAGGCTTCTGAAACAAAAATCCAACGTTTCACTCTGTGCTCTGCTTACCCAGTGATGTGCCCTCGGCTTAGAGGCAGTGTAAAGATGGGGAAATCCTGTTAAAAATGCACACTGACAGATCCAGATGTCATTTTGCTCCAGTCCCTGCGCCCCCGCTGCCGCCACCGGAGCCTCGGCTGCTCCTCCGCCCTCAGCACAGGAGTAAAAATGCTCTAGTAAATATCCATAGTACCACTGCCCTAACACAACACTGGAAAACCTGCATTTTAGTTTTCTCAAAGGCAGCAAAAGTTGGTTGTTTTCCTAAAAAAAAAGCTTGCTTCCCAACAGCAAAATTCCAACCACAGGATGAGAAATGCTGCGCATTAATTCCCGCTTCCTGCCCCAGGATGGCTTATATGTACTTGGCTCCCTCTCCAAGCAAATGGGGCCAATTACTGGAGCTCTCTAAACACTCCACTTGGATACAGTCAGCCAACAAAGCCATCCAGATGCCCTTTTCTCCTCATACAAGCAACAAACAAATTTCTATTTTATGTATTTTAAGTACAATACAGGAACCTGGGACTTGGTTAGTTTTAAAAGCAAAAATAAAACCACACCAATTTTCATTTTTTTTTTTCCCCATACAGAAACCAGTCATTTTTTTTTTCACAGAAAATCTAAAGTTGGAAGGGACCCACAAGAACCACTAAGTCCAGCTCCAGGCCCTGCATAGGAAAACCCCACTCATCTCCCCAGCAAATACAGGTATGTTATATTTATTCTTCAAGGACATCATTGGTTATATGGAAAGACAAAGGAGTAGTGGATGTGAAGCCAAGGTAAACACTGATCTGAAGACACAAGCTCAGCAAAATTACAGTGTGTTTCTAGTGCACCAATTCTGGCACTTAAACTCAGGATTTATCTGACTCTCCTATGAGACTGGATGAGGAGTCACTGATATCTCAAGGGATAAAATGGTCACACACAGCATGAGAATGAACATTTTTTATTTAGAGAAACGTAGGTGTAACTAAACACAGTGCAACTAAACTGACCCCATGTTCTTTCAGAGCTAGTTTCAGGGGATAAATTTATCCTTTTCTCGTTTAAAGCTATTTGAGAACCCTTCCTCCTTAAAGAACACTGAAGAATAATTCCAACTCACATATCCTGCTAAATGACCCTAAAAGCCAGCAGGGCAGAAGGAACCTGCAAAAACAGACTAATATTGATCTTTTGTCATTAAAAATAGTCCAGTTGTGCTGCCAGTCTGTCAGAAGGGATTACATTTGGGATTTTCATTCAGTGTTCTGCAGACTGAATGAGGCACAGCCAGAGACAGCCAGTGCCTGAAAGAACTTGAAGATTAAAAATAGACAAATCGTATCAGTCAGGGAAATATTTACCCTCATCTTAAACATGAAGAACCGAAACAGACACAAGTGGTGTCCTAATGTCTTTCCAGGAATTTGTGACAAATTTTAAGATGAAACCTACCACTAACTAATCTCCAGTTTATTTCCTTCTTACGATGAAGGAATTTTTTCTGATTAAAGTCTCATTTTATATGAGTATGTTTGAAACTTCACCAGACAGGTAAAGTTGTGATTCTCATCATACTTTTCAGCTAAAGCACATAGCTATCCTTGTTAAATATCCACATAAGGCATATGACAAACTACATTTCTATTACACTGATGCTTACAATTTGCCATTGTTTCACATTCATTTCTAGCCAGGAAAGTGCCCAAACTCTTTGGAAATAACCAAAGACTATTTTATCACAGGGGTCTTTAATGCTCTTTGCACTTAGAGCAATTTATTACTCAAATGATGCACCTTAAACCATGGAATGCTTTGGGTTGGAAGGGACCTTCAGGATCATCTCGTTCCAACCCCCTGCCATGGAAAGGGACACCTTCCCCTGGACCACCTAGACCACGTCCCTCAGACCAGACTCCATAGACAATGAAATATTGAGCATTTTAAAAGAGTCAGGAGCACAAAAATGCACACTAGTCCAAATGACAGGGTTTTTCCCCTAGTAATACAAGCAAAAAGTTAAATTAGCCGACACAATATCCATCTCCCCTCCTCCTTGTCTTGCTAAGAAGGTCCCTTCTTCCAGCATCCAAAGTCTCCAAGTCACAGCAACAATTCCATTCCCCAAGTCTCCAGGAGCAGCCAATGTGCAGCACATTGAGCTCCCTTCAAGACACCCCATACGTGGAGAGTACACAACTCACAGCCCAGGAACTCTTGTACAGAAAGGCTGCAAAGGCTCATAAAATGATGATTATTAACTTGACAAACGCTTCACACATTATAAAAAAGATTTCCCAACTCCTACTGACGACCCCCACACAAACAAGGCTGTGGAGGGCATTTGTGCTGCCCTGGCATCTCCAAGAACCCAATCCTAAACTGCAGATCCCAAAGGGGTGATGGCAAACCTGAGGGACCCCAAGCAGCTGCACCCCTGTGACCTGCACAGCTACACCTTAGAATTAAGGAGAAAATCCTTTAGCCTTACATAAACTTCTTTCAACTTTCTTTCCACAAACATTCTCCTCTGCCCCATCAAAACTTGGGTAGTCAGGAACACATGGAACAAGAGGGAAGTGTTCAACTTTTATGACCAATGGCTAAGAGAAGGCACAATTATATATTTATTGACTTTAGTGTTCTACTAAATTCTAACAACTCCCATTTGACTAAATGATATTCTGATTTACTCTTTTGTGCAGCTGTGGAAATGTCAGAAGGTAAATTATTTTACAGTAAAGGTGATTTTGATGATTAAACTCCCATCATATCTTGAAGTATTATTCAGCAGCAATTCTTACACTTCTGCAGTTGCAAGAGATTTACTTTGAGCCCCTCATGCTGCCATGACAGCAATGCACAGCTGAACTTTTAATACTGAGCTGGATCTTGAGCTGTTTAATGCAACATTCTCTAGGTCAACTATCAGCCTCACACCAAACCTGTTCTGTACTTCACACTCCATTTCATAGCCCCAAAGAACACCCTGCCATCTTTCCTGTCCCTGCCACGGCTCTTGATATCCCAAAAACACAGAGAGGGAGAACTCTCTGTGGTTAAAATCTTGCAGAAAAACAAAGTCCTTCAAAAGTAAACAGATTTTTTTCTAATAAATAAGCCTACTATCTGAAATCTTTGGAAATGTCAAGAGGAATTTTCAGACAGGATGTGTACATTGACAAACCGGGACATAATCTACTTTATTTCCAGTATTTCTGGTTACTTGCTAATAAAAGAACATGTAAGCCTTGGAGTTCTCAGGACATGCTGAATTGTAATGTCTTGGTGGGATTTTCTCAGGCTAAAAATTAAATTCTTATTTTAGTAACAGTTCACATCAATTAGACTTGAATTGCAGTTCTCAGTGTCAAAATAGGACAAAACCACAACTGTGTGGGAATTTCAGAGAAAAAAAAACAAACCCAAGCATGATAAGGAAACTATGTGAGTTATTCCTTCTTAAGCTATCCCAGAAAGGACTATAAATTTCTTAGTACAAAACTGTTCTGTCTGCCGAGGAGTTACTAAGAGGCATGCACATATATATCTTTATTTATATGATTAAAAATAATGCACGTAACGTCAGTACAGCCAGAAAGAAAGGTTCAAACTGGAAGCTCCATCTAAAGGAAGGAGCAGGCAATTAAATAAGCCTAAAGGAAGGAAAGTGTACAATGTTCAGAGATAATTTTTGATTATTTTAGATTGTTTGTAGTGCAGGCATTTCATCTTCCATCTGAATGTGTTCTGGACAGAGACTGTGTCCTGTAGTGATCTGTATCAAGCTTCAGGTGCAGTAATGTTTTGTGTCTCCACTTCAGCTTTCTCAGAAATAATTCACATATTTCTGTCCTTTCCCGAGAGTCTCATCTTCCCAGCACTTTTAGCAAGAGAGCACTAAAGTTTAATCGTCACAAATTTTAATCAATGTCCATCAAAGCTGCCAGACATAAAGTGCTGCCTCCCCTCCCTGTCAAGGGGTGGGAGGCACTGTCAGTCCTGGATCTCCCAAAATCAACCCCTCCAATTCTCTCCTCACCTCCCAATGAATGTGTTTGGTACAATTTAGAATTAAAAACTTCTTCACTCTTTAGCTTTTACACAACAGATTTATTTTTGCTCAGGAGCTTCCCACGAGGAGAGACCTGTTTGTTTTCTCTTTTTACAGCAGAATTTCCAGAATTCTGGGTTTAGTTAAAGCTGCAGCTTGCACATTTCTACCCTTTCAAGTACTGACTAGTCCCCATGTTCTCCAAGGACCAGTTTCAGGCAAACTGCTTACACTGATAACAACTTCCCCAAAGACCTGCACATTTCCATTTCAATGCCACTGCAACTGAATTCCCCATGTGGGGAGTCCCTTCCGGTAGCATCAGTGCTGTTTATCCCTGTACTAACGTGCTGTGAGTTGTATTTTCTCCCTGCAGAAGCAGCAATAAATTTCAAGTCATGAGCAAGTTGGTGTTACTCTGGGGAAAGAAAAATTGTACTAACAGAAACCTACAGAGGATTTTTCATCTTGTTGCAGTGTCTTACATTAAACGATTTGCAGTTGCTCCCCTGTGAGTCCAACTCTCAGTAGTACAAGTGGGATGTGCTGTAGAGCCTAAGGATTGAGTAAACAGAGTTGCTTTTGGAAGCAGACAGTTTACACTGAAAACACTACACATGGTTACAGAAGATAAATATTATAGTTACATAAGTTAAATACTAAAATCTGGCTCTACTCTGTTGTTCTCCGTGCTCAGAAGGACAAATATTCTTTGAGACCTGCCTAAAGCAGACAAGGCAGGGCCAGATTTCTTCTCCCTACATCACTTGAAGTGAAAATAGGGAAGGCCCTTCTTCCAAGAGCAGAAATGTTAATTGTCACTGACTAGAGAACACGGGCCAAGGAGCATGTGTGTGTAATACCTGGCTTATTTCTATGATGGACATCATTACATGGCCTTAATGCCCCAATAAATGGCTTATTATTATATGTTTGGGCTCTCATGTCTAAATTGTGAATATCCTTCAGGAGATCTGCAAGGCTTCCAAGCATGACTCTCCACAATGACTTTTCCACATCTTCACTTCCTCAAGGCTTAAACCTAGAAACCCACCCACATTCCTTTTCCAAGAAACACCCACCTATAACTGAAGAGTCCCCTGACACACATCCTGCTAGGGGCTCAAAGGCACCTTGTGACTACCAGCAGCTTGATTAAGCTCCTGACACGAGGTATAAATCTGTAACAGGCATTCAAGGGTGAACCTCAGAATCTGTACAGTCAAAATATTAGTGTGGAAAGAAAAAAAACTGAAGTCTCTTACGAATTCCAATTCCTCAACAGAATAGATGCGAGAGAGATGGTGCCTCCTCACAATAACACAAAACAGAAACACAGCAAATCTCTTTCAAACAGATGCTACAATTGTACTACAGATGAAAGAAAAATCAGCAAGTTCTTCCTCAACATCAATTTGGGGGATGATAAACACAAAAATGGTCCAGAGACAATATCAATAAACACTACAAATAATCACCATTTATTCTGCAGAAAAAATCAGAAAGTTTTCTGCAGAAAGTTCCCACACAACCTTCTGCCACCACCTGCAATGTCAATGCCTCATTCCCAGAAAGCACATTAATTCCACAAAAAGTTCTTGACCATCTTTAAAGTTTTAACCATCAGTGAGATGAGTTTGACTTCTTGGGTTGTGTAGGTCACAAGCAACTGGTGCCACAGAAGACTGGAAAAGCTAATGCCTAAACTAGGGAAGAAATTTTCCTTTCCCTTCCTTCTCTTCTCCCCAAGCAATCTGGGTACAGTGGTTTGTTTGCTGTCATCACAATGGGAAACTGCAAATTCCCAAGTGGACTTCAAAGGAAACCAATTTCAACATCCATTAATCAAAAGTCACTTCTTAGCTCAGGCACAATGTAGATCTTAGCTAGAAAATGTCCTGGACATGGGGGCATCTACCAGTAGCTAACACAGAAGAGATTTCCATACTGAAACATTCCTTGAAATGTGCCCAAGATCAAGCGCAGGACTGACATTTGTCACAACCCACATCACAGCACTGTGAATTATCCACCTGTCCTGTGAAGCTCAGGCACCCACAGGCTCCTGGTAACATTCTGCTCCCACCTTCTGCTCCATCTGTAGCCATCAGCCTCAAGTAGGAGAAATTTAATAAACAGCTTGGATTTTGACAACTGGAAAGCCAGAGCTGAACCAAAAAACATACACCAATGGCACTGACAACAAGGAACTGTGCAATTGCAAAGAAACAGCATCAGAAGATCCCATTACCAATGATTTCTTCTACCTGCTCCTGCTGAGGTTCAGAGCTTTTCCCCTCCTCACAGAGCTCCCTCTTATATTATTTCTTCCCACTAACATCTGCCATTATTCCTCCAGGGCAAGACTGGTTACAACTCTTAGCACAGCCAGGGCCCTTAGATGGCTGACGGTTAACTTCTTTTTAGGGGTAGAGTACACACAGATCTATCTCCTAAGAGCAAACAGGCAACCTCCAGATGGGCACAGAATTATATCCACAACTTCCCCCACACAAACACTCAACTGGATAAAATGAGATTCACCAGAAGTCACAGCTGTTCAAGGTATCTGAAATACAGGACTCACTAGCTGAACACTTATTTTGAAACCCACATTTTAGTAGGAACTCCTGCGTCCAGTAAATTTTCTCATTTCACAGAAGTGACCAGTTTTAGCCAACAATACAAAACCAAAAATCAGGAGGAATTCAGAACCTCTGTGAAACAAAGAATTACCAGGAATCGTTCTTCTTTTTCAAGCCAGCGCTGATCTTCTTCCATCTCCTGTTGCTGTCGTATCAACCTCTCCTCCATGAGGTGTGTGGGTAGAACCTGGCTCATCCCTCGGATGTCCAAAGTGCCTGAATCCTACAACCCAGAGGAAGTTTGTTCAGTCTCACAATTTAAAATCTGTATAAACAGGTGCAAGAACTTAGAGATTATAAAAGAGAAGATTTTTGAAGCCAATTTTCAGCAGTAGTCAAGCAGAGTTTCTTCAGCTTCTCAAAAACTAAAGCAGAGCAGCAGAAGAAACTCCAGCTCTGAAGTTTTTATCTGCCTTGCTCTTAGTCACTGCCACCAAAAAAAGATTTGAAAGATTCAGTTCTTTTTTTCAGCAACATTGTCACTTCCTGTATTGCACTTCATTTAATCTGGACATCAAAACCAGATATATCAATTTTGTTTCCTTGGTCTTGAGCAATAATGTAACCATCCAGATATTAAATGCTGCAAGATACATTTTTAAAATCAAAACAAATGTACTATTCAGTGTTAGCCAACTCTGGCAAAACATGTCACAAGAACATTTTTAAATTAATTTTTTACCAAATATTTATGCCTCCCTTAAGCTTACAAATACTCCATATACCATACCCCAATGTTGTCTGGAAACCATTAGGAAATAGTGTATAAATCAGTATTTTAAAAAAAGCCAAGGCAAATTTGTTAACAAACTTGCCAGTACTTAACAGGTAGGTCTCAGTTATCACTTAAATGTTTATCAGGAACACAGGGAATAGAGGTTAGAGAAGAAATATATTTAAGACAGAAGCTGCACAAACTGAATTTTTGTGGAAAGAAAAAATTGAATAAAAAAGTATACAACAGTGGAAAACAGCAAAACCCAGAGAGTTAAAGGGGGAATTAATTTGATGCTCCTCAGCAGCTCAGTGCAATCATGACAGGCTGGAAAGCACCCAGAAGGAATTCAGCCCAGGAACAGTCTTTCAGACCATTTCATTTTCTCTTCTGGGTAAGTTACAGAGAAGCCTCAATCCTTCAGCTATGCTGGGTATCTCCCAAGAGGTATTTTTACATGAGTGTTCCCAACTCTGTGAACAGCACTAAGTTCCAGTAAAGCCTTCTCTGAACAAACACCAAATATTTGCTATCACTCGGTTAAGATAAGTAGTAACAATTTTATCAAGAATTCATGTGAAGTGACACTTCATGCCCAGCCTCACATAGAAGGATTTGTTTAAAAAACAATTTATTCCTGACTCCCAGCCTACTGCAGTGAGATCATTTTAAAAAGCACCAGAAAAACTCAGTTTTCCTGCAACAGAACTACCTAAATAATAGATGTAATACAATTTATAATAATGAAAAGTGGATTTAACTGTACAGAACACAGTAAGAGGTGTGTCAGATCACCATACCTCCATGTTTGGTTGCCACACTGATATTTCCTGAGGCCGATGGTTCCAGGAATCTGCTTGATCCAGGAGAGAAGCCTGCCCAGGATAAATGCTGCCTGCCATGGCTGGTATCCCATGAGAACCAGGGTAGCCAGACACCTTTAGGGGGCAAAAAACCCCACCCAGGCAAAAACAAGGAGAAAAACAGATATCTGTAAGACCTATGCTTCCCCACAATGAAAACATCCCCTCCAAGGCAACGAACATGAAAGCACAGAAATGACTCAATTCAAGCAGTCACTGAGAGGAAGAAGGGGAAGCAACATCAGAAGACAGAAGCTGAGCCAAAATATGACACCTCTGTTTTAAGTCTTTGAGGATGCTCATCATAACATTTTAGAGTAACTGTAACAGTACAGAAATACAACTTTGGAGGATAACTGCTAATGGTGCCTATCAAACCAGCGGCATCAGTGTGTGTTCTCACCTCTGCAGCCACTGAGATCAAAGTCCTCTGAGGACAAAACTAAACCTATAGATACATATGTAAGAGCTACACTTGCAGGGCTCCTGTTCCAGTTAACAGGAGTCTGCAAACATCACCCTACAGAGCCCCATAAAAATGTACTCCCTGCTGTATGTTACAGGCTTAAGGCTTGTGTGGCAGCATGTAATTAGTGTGCTGAGCTGAGTGGCCTGGGAACTTCTCCACAGGAAAATCCAAGCAGTTTTAATGAGACTGAAGTACTTATTAAATCAATGAAAACCTCCCTCTCTTCATGGAAAAAATCCCCTCGACTCAGACAGCTGTATACGGCTGTAGCCTTGAACAAACCTAAAATTGCTCCAAGTATTTTAATGACAAACTTTTGTTCTGAGCTTCTTCAGCAGTTTTAGGAAGAAAGGCAAAAGCTGTGAGTATACAACGTGGTAGAGCTACAGGCAGCAGCTATCAGGAAACAGAAAATAAAATACCAACGACCCCAAGGAAAGGCCCCCAGTTAATGTCATTTTATAAAGCAAGTGAGCTCATATCTCAGCACAAATGTTAACACGAACACCACATTCCTTCAATAAATATGGAAATATTTCACTGCAGTTGCAGGAATCTGAGCACCACATCAGATGTGGAAATATTTGCCATCTGGAGCAAACCTACCAGGCTCAGTTTGGGTCTTTTTTCTATGTAAAACAAAACTCATTGAACAGAACTGAATCAAAATAAACCACGAAAGAAGTGCATCAATCCCACCAGCTGCAACTAAGATGGAGAATCCACATTTGAGAAAAAAAATGCATGCACAGTATTAAATGTAATACCTGGTAATGATTTGGCTGTACCATATGCTGTGGACTTGGATAAAACCCTTCACTGGATCTGGGACTGGGGTAACCAGGTCTACTGGGCTGTAAACAAAAAGGAATTTTTAGAATCATTAAACACACAAAACTAAAACCAGAAAATGATGTTGCAGTGAGACAAACAGGTTTGGCAAACTCCAAAAAAAAACCCAAACCAGATATTTCTATAATTACAAACACTTTTTAAAAAAACCCTAAAATAAAGTTTTCCTCCATTTTTGCTTGGCAATGGATGAAGCTGAATTGTCTGCTCAATATGTCAATAAATAATGCTTGCTCTGTGAATTCTTTGTGTTTATTTAATTGCTTGCACTAAATTATCTCCTCTGTTTAGAGAGAACAACAGCTAAGAACATAATTCTTAATAAATTTCCAGGTGCAATACAACCTAGTTTCCATTTTTTGCTGGTAATTTGTTGCTTTTGTGACTGTTCCCAAAAGTAAATCCTTTTGCTTCAGTAAAAATAACACAAACCAAAGTGGTTTGTTTGCATGGCTATTTCCATGAGGTATTCTGTGGCATTAAGTTAGTTCTGATAATTAACTCTTCTGTGTAACTAATTACCTCAACATGGAAAGTGCTTTTGATCATTTTCTGGATCTGCAACAGTATAGTTGAGGGTTTCTTTATGAATAAGGAACAGCACTGCTGGGTGTTTCAGGAGGAGAAAAATCAACCAAAGAGGGAAAAAAACCCCAAACTCCATCATTCTGCAAAGGGCTCCCTCAGTCCTTCTGGCAGTTAAAGGTAACCACATTAACTGGAGACTGCAAAATTTATCATTGTTTGATGAAAAAATCCATTATCATTCTGGACTAGGATGTTTTCTGTCTTAGATTCCTAAGAGAAACATCACTGCGAGATACAAGATTTCATAGTATGGATTGTGATAGCTGGGAATTATTTGGGGATGTGTAGGAGTCTAAGGTTATAAATAATATGGAGTTTAAGGCCGATAACAATCTGCAAGTCTCACAATGAATCATCAGAAGACTAAAAAAAAAATCAGTTGTCACCATTAGAAAATTAGATAATAATTAAAGAGACACTTAAAACTCCTACTTACAAAATTCAACTTATTCTGATGCCATTATTAAGCACATCTGTATTTTACACAAAAGTAGCATATAAATAAACCTAACCAACAACAGCATCAGTGAGGACACACTGACCCCCTCAAAACAGATTAACTCCAGTGGCAGAATTAACTGCAGCTTTAACACACCTTTGGTCAAGTGTTTCAGTTTACACATCACACACAAAGGTGCTCATTTCAAAATAAGCAGCATATTGGTCCAATTCATGCAATTTATCTGCTTCTGTAACTCGGATCGTTGTTTGTTTAGATAAACACCAAATCCTAATTCATCTCAGGTGAGTAAACAGGTTGATGGATTGTTTGCTGCTTCTAACTCTGAAATGAAAGCAGCAATTCCACTGCCCTTGTTTCCTGTTTGCCATCAAGTCATCAAAATGCAGAACTAAGCCCAGAAATCTGATCTGTCAGGCAACAACCTGGAAATGGAGAGAAAAAACACCCAAACACACACAACCCCCCCCCACCACCAGCCTCTCCCTCCTCCCCTCAGAAACACAACAAAACAAAACGAAACCAACCAAAAAGAAAAAGTTGCCCTCCTCTGAGTGTTGGGGAATGTGTGTGGCACAAGGTGGAATTGGGGAATGCGTGTGGTACTCCTGAAATTATTATCAGCTCCAGAGCCTGGGTGTGACAGCTCCAGGAACTCACCACAAACTATCAGGACACAAACAATGCAGCGGTGACAGCACAAAATGAAATTGTTCAAAATACAGGCTCCAACTTTCAAGTAACAACTTGCAAAAATAACTCTGAGAGGAAGCAGACGAGTCACTGAGAGGGAAGAGGGCTCAGAAACCCGTGAGGTTGGACTCCCACAGCTGCAGAACACATCAGTGACATCCAAACAGGATAGAAATGAAAATGAAGTGGAAACTAAACCACGTACGCTCCTTGGAAACAAACCCCTAATTTTCTGTCCAGAAGAAGGAAAATGCAATTAGCTGTCTTCTGTCCCATCACTATAAGGGTGTTATAAATAAACTTCACACTGGCCTGAGAGCTCATTAGCCAACAATTTACAGGACTGCTACAAGAAAGGAAGAAAAAGGAAAGGCCAGGAAATGATTTTGTGGCAGCTATGGATGTCTTTTACAAGTCAGAGAAGAAACAGAAAATCTTTAATGCAGTATCCTAGCATGGATCAGTTTAAGCACAGTTCAAGCAGAACTGGGTCATTTCAGGCAAGGATTCCCAGATGGGGACAGAACTGGCCAGAATGCCGTGGTTTGAACCAACCCATCAGGGGAGGCTTTGAAGAAATAAACAGAATAAAAAGAGAATTTTTGAAGGTTTTTTTTTAAAACACATGCAATTTGCAGTCTTAGCTACCTTGGGAGGAGCTTCATCCGATCCTCCTGAGTCCCAGGATACTGTGACTTGTCGCCTGGATTCCATTCTCATTCGTTCTTCTTGCTGCAGCTTCTCTTCCTCCAGTATTGTACTAAGGAAAACATATTGTAATCAAATAAAACTTCAGTTTCAGTGACTAACAAACCTCTCCCCACAGCTCCTCCATTTTTCAGACTAATAAGGACTACTTAACTTGAAATGCTGTAAAATTACTGAAAACCAAACTTCTTTTACATACACCAGTTTTGTTTCTGAAAACCAGGACTGGGAAGAAATATTTCTGTAGGATTACCAGGGTGTTTTAACAACAAAAACAGCATCAATTTTTCAGAAAGCTGTGGTTGATCTTGCACACATTTTGTTTTCATAACAGTTCTTTTTATGTGCAATTACACAGAGAAGTCTTCAAAGACAATCAATCAAGCACTTACTTGCATGAAAGCTTTATCTTCACAAGAAAATATTCTACTGAACTGCTGCAAAGGTTCAAAAAAACCCGAAAATGTTCTTTACTGAAACTCAAGAGCTTCAGATCACTGCGTTTTTTTTTTTTCTTTTTTAAAGAAAGCAGTCAAAAATACTTCTTCAGCTCTTACGTTTTAGCCTAACCAGGAACACATTCAGCAAAGCAATTTAGCAAAACAGAAAGATCTGACAGTATTCACTCAGCTTCTAAGCATTCAGGTCAAAAGGCTGAATTTTCACAAAGTACAAGACAGTAGTAAAACCAGTTTGCTACTTACCACTGTTCTGACTATTAAAAAGCCTGATTGAAGCTGAACGTGCTCCTGCTGCCCCCACAGCCAGCCTCCTCCCAGCTCTGCTATGCGGCTTATTAATGTTGGATATTTGCCATTTGAAAAATACTCAGAATGAAGCTTTGAAAGAGGGAGCTGCCAATTCCTTGGAGCCGCACGCTACACGGACAGTCTGGAGACGTGAGCAGGGCAGATTATTTCCATATAGCTGTCCCCAGGGTAAAGACAATCCTGTGGAGGAGCTATTCCAGCTTCTTTATCACTCAGGAGTTTCCAGAAACAAAGCTAAGTTCTGAGTTTATAGTCCTGCTCAGTCTGCTAAACAACCACTCAGAATTACTCATTCAGGGGATGAGATCAACTCCAGCAATCTATTCTCATCGTGCAACTTCACTGCTTATTTCAAGAATAAATTCCTCCTGGAGACGAGGACTTTGCTTTTCCTTACTCAGCCAAAAAAACCCCAAACTATGCCACTTCTAAAAAGCAGAGAAGTCATCTCGTCTCACTGCAGCTAAATCAAGTTTATAACTATTGCTGCAATTTCAATCCATCATCACTGAAGCAACACAAGAATGTGGAACAAAAGCAAAATCAGACAAATTATTTGCAAAAGTCACCCTGCTAGAACTGCCATGGAAACACAGCTACAGTTCAACAGAGGAAATCTCCCTATTTTACCCCTCTCTTCCCTCAGAATAAGGAAAATGTAAGATTTCCTACTTGAACCCATGAAGAACCAGCAAAAGACCCCTGCATTAAAGCTGTCACACTTTGCATATCCAGTGTTTTTATGAAGCATGAGAAAGCAGCCAACATGTATCCACAGCCATGAACCACAATCATCATCTTTCAAGACAAGACCTCAGGATTAAGAAAATCCACAACAAAACAAGACAAAAAAAATTTGCCCAAATTAATGAATGAAAAATGAAGAAAGTATATATTTTTAACCAGGTTGTTGATACAGCAGTTGTTCTAATCTGAGTTAAAAAATAGAACAGAGATGGCTGGTAGCAGCTGGCTAAATTCAGAGATGGCTTATTGACAATTTGGGACCATGGGTGGAATTTGTCACAGCACAGTCCTGGTTTTCCATAAAAAGGAATGAAACCCCAACACCTCTCTCTGCCTTGCTATCAAAGCCATTTTATCTGCAATGCCCCAGTGTTCAACACCATCAGCTTGTATCACCAGAAATGACCAATTTCTATTGAAATGGTTTCTTTTTCCTAACACAGGCTCAGCTTTTTGCTTTACAGCTGCAGTTCATCCTCCCTGCTCTCCCACTGCCCGTGCCATCAGGAGGTTCTTTCCAGAGCAGCCTGGTCAGATGCAGCAGCAGCATCTGTACTTGGATGCCCTTGATTCTGCTGACAAGAATGTAAAACAGAAATGCCTCAGAGAAGCACTACTCGAAAAAGCCACAAGGAATATAAATGACTCACAGAAAGGTCTTTGTTTTCACAAAAGGGAAGACCGGTCTGTGGATGAAGTAAGAGTGTGCCAAGAGCTATTTTTGATGTTTCCTCAGTGCAGCTGCTCAAGTTCTCTGAACAGTTTATTAGAATTTGCAGAAGGTCAGGAGAAGTCAGATCTAGGCATAGTTTCCCAAACTGTACATATTTTTAGCAGCAAAGAGGAGCAAGCAAAGAGTTCTATCCCTATGATTCCCCTAGCAAACCTTGAGGTGGCACAGGCAAACTTAGCTCAGCTCCTTGGCGAGGTGGAAGCTCAAGAAAAATCTCAACCATTACTAGTTTGCATAATTGATAAACTTATTTAATTTACAAAGAACTTTTTACCGATATCGGCCTGTGACAGTGAAAAGGAAACATTTATGAGGACCTTCAGTGTAGGAATATTTAAAACACCAAACTGCATTCCCATATTCCAAAGGACACAGCAGCACCAGTGTCTCCTGCTACAGTGGGAGGGAACCTACATCAATGCTGACAGGCAGCTTCTTTCTTTCTCTCTGCCACCAGAAATGCAGAGTTGGATGCAGATGAGAATATTGGCACATATTGTTCTAATCTGAAAGCACTCTTATATGGATTATGGACTATTCCTAATGGTCACAGTCAAAGAGCAGAAGAATAACAAAGCATTTTGCAGCCTCCATCATGTATTTCAATTATGTGTTATAGTAAGTTTTGGTCAGAACACCATAAAAGGACTCAAACTGCTTTCACTCTTACCAGTTTTCTTTCTTTCATTTATAAGCAACATTTTAGGATCTACATCAAATGCAGTGACAAAAAGCTCAAGTCCAGTTCTCATCAGTTAATTATCTCACATTCTTGTCATAAAACCAGACTTTAAAAGCATAGAATCTGTCTCTTTCTTTCCCCTCCATTCTTTTTAGAGGTATATTCAATGTGACCTGCAGCCCCAGGATGCCAGTGGGCTTAAGCACTCTGTTAAAACCTGTGACCAACAATGGGCCACAGGGACACTCCACAATGACACAACTGCTGCTTGTTTTGCTGTTTGTAGCAGAGAGGGCTCATAAAAGGTACTTTGAAGAAAATTTATTCCATGATAGAGTGAAAAATGTCATGAAACGGCATTAATTTCAAAGTTTAAAATGAAAATCAAAATCCTTTTGTATTATTTACCATATAGTGCAAGACAAAAAATGTCTTCTACATAAAACCAGCAAGGCAGCACATGCTTCCCAATCAAAAATACCCTATTATCCTAATTCTGACCAAGTCAGAATTGCAGAAGTAGCAGGGTAGCACCTCACTGCCCTGACCTAATCTGACTTTTAACCCCCCACCACCACTTGAAAAAGGGACTTGGAATGCGAGGATAAATTACATTTGGGAATCCACAATCCACCCATTTGTTTCTGTGTTTGCTGGGAAGACTGACTCAACCACATCCACTTCAGACAGATCAAATGTTGTAAAATTACTACCCTAATAACAGTACTTAAATTGATATGTAGCAACAAATAACAGTACATAAATTGTGCAGAAATCAGCACCTTTGCCTTGCACATTCAGCTGCAAATACAGTTTGGGCAAAGCAGCTGTTACTATGAAACAGGAAAAGCATCAAATAACAGAGAGCACATGAAATGCTCAAGCTCCCATCAGTGCTATTCCAGATGCAGAAGATTTTTCCCAAAGCCACCGAGTTTTTTTCATTAAACCAGAGAGGAATGAATGCTGCAGTGCTGGATCTGGCTCCAAGCAAACATCCAGTCTGCTCTCAGCTTGAAGAGACTACTCTGGACAGCATCCAGAACGAGCAGCAGCAACACTACAGGGAAAGGCCACCAGGGAAATGGCTCACTTTGGCAAGTTCATGGGAATTTGAGTTTTGAAACCCAATCTTCCCTAGCTGCCTGAGACTGCACCAGCATCAGGGAATTGGCAACCTTTCTATTGAGAGGCTGACTCTGTCTGGAGCAGCACAAAGCAGCCCTAAAGACAACCATGGGAGATAAAGGTCATGGGTTTGGAGTGGCAGAAAGCTCCCTCTTTTTATGGGAACAGAGTGAAAACTGGATTTTAGGATTGCAGGAGAGAGGTTGCCCTCTAAAAAATGCTTCAAATCTCCCAGCATGACCAGAGGAGCAAACACCCTCCACAGTGGGTGCATTTTTCACACAGAACGAGATGGAAAGGATGCCTGGAGGTCTCCAATCCAGTCTCTCCTGGTGAAGCTGGGCTCCCTGCACAGCAAGGGCCAGCTGCTCTGAGCCTTTTCCAATCAAAATTTGAACATCTGCCAGCATGGAAATTCCAGAGTCTTTCTGGGTGACCTGTTTCAGAGCTCACCCACGCACACTGGGAAACATTTTGATGTGTAACCAACGAGACCCTGCCCTGCTGCATGCCCTGAGTGTAAGTTCTGAGGACAGCCAGGCTCTTGGGCACACTCTGGGTTTACTCATCCTCTTTCCTTCCTGGTGAGATACTCTCCCTGCTTGGGGTTACACACCACAGCCATCTTCCACTCACAGTTTTTAGGGCTTCATTCTCATCTGTGCCAACCACTTTTAAGTTATCAGTAAAACCTGGCTGCAAACTATCAATCATCCTGTACTTTCAGAGTAAAAAAAAAAGAGAAAAAGCAAGTGAATTACCAATTTCCACCTATTACCCAAATCACACAACTGTGCCACATCTTTTCCTTGCAAACCCTATCCAGCCCTGACATTCCTCCCTTTGTGCTAACTCCACACAGTCAAGAGGATGGGAAGTTATCTGTGAGAAGTGTTGTCTTCCCTTAGTTCTACAAATTATTAGTCTAAACAAGAGCTCCCAGAGTAACAGATGGTGGAATTGTATGAAATTTTAAGAAATAGGAAAGAACTTTAAAGTTTTTAAGTTCTCTATACAGCAGATCTGAAACAGCATCATAATTATATTCAAATTGGCCCTCATTTCAACCACCAGTGAATTATCTTGAATCGTGAACATTCAGTGAAAGCAAAAAAATGAGATTATGAAAATAATACATGCCACAAAGCACAGCTTTGAAGCAAGACCTAAAATAAAACCAAAGAATTTAGTAATGAATTACAACAAATCCCATTGAGGACTGTCAGTGTACAAAACCTATGTTACTCAAAGTTTGTACTGACTAATGCAAAACACTTCCTAAGCAGTCACGAAATCCAAAAGTCACAACATTTGTGACCCAATTTGGTCACAAATATCAAATGTGCCTGCACATTATCTCAGTGATATTTCAAAGTTTAAATATTACTCCCACTTTGGGGCTGGTGAAATGGTGATATGGATGCTGGAATATATTGCTGCAGAATAAACGAAGGTGTGAAGTCAGACTGGTCTCCAAGGTGTGCGCTCTCTCTCATTCCAAGACAAACACAAGGCAGTCTATATCCTGCTTTACAAAGGGCAAAGGAATTTCTGTCTGTGATGCTGCATTCACTGCAGGCTCTGCAACTGCCCTGGGAAAGCTGTGTCTGTGCAACTACTGTGCTACATGGCATGAAAATAAATCTCAACAGCACTCACCTGATGCTTCATTTATTTAAGTAAAGATACATCTCTACTCCAGAAGCCCACAGTATGTTTGTTTAGATACTCATTCTAAATTCTAACTCCCTCCCCAAGGATTGTAGCCAAAATTATAAACAAATTGCTAATAAAACGTGGAGCTTTTCTTGGGAAAGAAAGGAGGTGATTCATATTTCCAGTTATTTGAATTTATTGCCTAATCTCATTTTCTCTACCAGATAAGGCCCAGTTTTCCCAAAGACCAGCAACAACCTGGCCTTCTGAAGATAAAAACTCAGCACACCATGCCTCGCATTTTCCACAGAACCAAAACTGTAACAGAAGATAAAGCAAAAGTAAGTATTTCTCAACAAAGGAAATGACCTCTCAGAAGTCAAATCCTACCTGAGTTGTGCTTTAAGTTCAGTAAACCTGGGTCTCCTGCTGGGGTCGTAGGCCCAGCACTTGGTCATAAGGCTGTAGAGGGTGGGAGGGCAGTTTGGAGGCATTGGGAGCCGCTCACCGTTCTCGATCCGCCCAATCACATCATTGTTCTTCACTCCCTGGAAGGGCTTTACCCCGTGCATGAGGATCTCCCACATACACACACCTGAGGAACACACACAAAAACCACGTTTTCTTCACTGTGAACAAACAAGGAGACCTGTTAAAAGAGAAACAAACCCCAATTTTGTATTAATAATGCAGTTTCTTCCAAAATACATAGCTAGGGAATCGTTTTGGACTTACCTGTAGCAGAGAAGTGACTGCAGCAGGATCACACACACAGCACCAGCCTCACCTATGGATGAGGCAGAGTGACCCACAGCTGGCTCACCCAGCCTGGATTCACACTGCCTTCCACCTGCCCTAAATCACTGCTTGCTCATATTCAAATCTCCTTTCTTATGAGGTAGGATGTGTTTGCTTTTCTCTCTGACTCCTTCCAAGTGGCTTGTTTCGACATGTGGAATGTATTTTCACTTTGAGGGTGTTTTAGTGCTGGCATTGATCCACATTTTTTGTGCTGAAAACATGTAATAAATCAGTTTCTACTGAAACTGCATTAAAAGCACAAAGGGAAACATCATCTGTAAGTTTACGATTGGCCGGAATGTTCCACAGGCTTCATTTTTCTAACTCTGACAGTACCAGAGTTTTCTCCGAACTATTATAAACCCTCACTTAAAAATATTCAAATTTTAATTTCTAAAGAGAGCAAACTGTTACTTGACTTGCTCTTATTCCAAGTCTCATCACCTTTGCTCCCTAACACAACTTGTGCTCTGTCTGTACAGGCCAGCAGTCAGCACCAGCTTGAGCACAGCTCATCAGATTCATATAAAATGTTGTATATTTGGGAAAAAATATCGAGGTTTCAGGACATGTCTATTTACCCTCATATTTAATGAGCTTCTGGTTGTATTTTGTAGGAGGCCAGGAGCTATAAAAGACAAGTTAAGTGGGAATATAGCATTAAGGATCCTGGAAATTTGGTATCTCACAGGATGATCTGCACATTAAGCAAGGAAATGTGTATGAACACAAAGAAAATGTCAAAATCTAACAGTATAACACAAAAAAACCATAAGCAAAACCAAAACCATCAGATGAAAATAATCTCTTTTATAACTATGAGCTAATTTCCTTTTACCTTTATTTCTGCTAGCTTCTTACTAGAGGTAAAAAGGTCCATGAAAATTCAGGCTTACTGAGCAGAACAAGGAAAGAAAAATACAGAGATGGAAAACACACTGCAAGAACCTGGATTTTCAAAATGTACAGTAAAAACTGTGACAAATATTTGGAAATTATTAATTTATAGCAATTAAAATGAAACAGTGAACTCCAAGAGGACACAAAGAACCCTCCCCATGCGGAGCTCACTTACCAAACATCCACACATCGCTAGCTGAGGTAAAACGTCGGAAATTGATTGACTCTGGAGCCATCCATTTGATGGGTAATTTTCCTTTGGAAGCTACAGGGAAGGCAAGAAATGGCAGGCTGTTATCCCCACTACAGAGCTCAAAACCAGATTTTGTTCCCAATGAAGTAATTCATAGGCAAAATCAATCTCAAGTGAAGCACTTAAAATATCAGTATGTAAGGTTGTTTGGCTTAACATGAAATGGAGAAATGAACCAACAAAACTCAAAATCATCATAATAATTCCCCAAACCTCCCCTAAAACACCCCAAAAACAAACCCCAAAACACACCAAGAAGTGATCACGACAAAATTATTTTCCATCTTAGCAATTAAAAAGATAAAATGCAGCTCAGCAAAGTGAGACAAATGAAACAAGGAAACATAACAGAGTGCAAGGGGACAGATAATGGATAATTTAAAACATAAGAAACCAGAAAAATATTAAAAATGAGATTTATGTACTCATGGATTAGTAATATAGACCAGCTTTGGAATGCTACTGTTTGGTACCCAACATGCAATCTCTGTTCTCCTGCTATCAGGCACTGCAGGACATCTCTCAGCTGCTGGAGACACCAAAGCTCAGTATTCCATCCAAAATGGGGCAAAAAGTAGCATTCAAAGGCAGTTTTGTACCGTATCTCCCTAGTCCAGTGGCATGTGAGGTATGCAGCATACAAAGACAGCACAATCTCAACATTTATCTGTACCTACAAGTGAATTTGCGACTTTATGCACCTTAAATCACACCTTGTGATCCTTCTTCTTAGGCACACGTAGGACTTTACTGCCATTATTAAACTCTTGAGTAACTTGCCTTTTTATACAAATGCAACAGAGCTAGACCAAGGCAATCTGGTCAATTCCTCAATAGTGTGAGAAATAACTGTGGTCTCACTGCAAGAAGGATCCAGAGGGTCACCTCACCTTTGTAGTAAGTACTGTCTTCCATGTATCGGGATAAACCAAAGTCACCCAATTTCACACAGTCAGTGGTAGACACCAGCACATTTCTAGCAGCAATATCCCTGCCAAACAGAAGACACAGTATTTCTAGTAACTTTAAAATTTAAAGTGGTGAAGTATCATCACCTGAAGAATATTTACCTCCTGCCCTGCATAGGTAAGGAACTCAGAGCTCAGTCCTGTATGAGGTTTCCTAATAAGGAGCTCAAATTCTCACTGTAGTGAACAAGGTCCTCCCTGAGCCTCTTTTTCTCCTCCACTGTTATTTATAATGTTTTAATAGAAATATCTACATAAATACGCAAAGCTATTACTTTATATGTAAGTGTTTGCATATACATTATCATAACACATATACAGAATTAGACAGCAAATATTTAAACACAAACAAATTGCTTAAGTTCAAAATTAATTGTACTTAGTAACCAGAGTGCTGTGAACTCTTAATTGCATACAGGAAGAGGTTGAAGCCAGTCTCTTCTCCCTAGAAACTCATATTCACATTCAAGAGAATAAAATTCAAAACACACTGTGGAGGGAGTTTAAGTTAATTTTCTGGTTAAGCAAGTACTTGTATTTTATAAATATTTTACTTCCCCTTGTCTTTATTCAAGAAGCCATCTGCCCTTGTTTTACTTTTCTATATTTGAAAGATTACAGTTGACTCATGGCTTGAAAAAATACTGTAACCACAAACAACAACTGAAAACGATTCCGACTGAAATCCGGCACCAGCTCCAAGTCAATCCAGGAGTGAACCAGCAGGTGTCACCCTTGAAAAGGGTGTAACTTTAGTGGAAACCTCTACAAAAACGACACTCCCTAGAATTTTAAGCAGTACCATATAAAAATACTGATTTTTATATATATATATGAAATCTTACCTATGTACAAATCTTTTGCTCTCTAAGTAGGCAAGAGCTGTGCTAAGCTGGTAAGCGTAGAGTATCAGAGAGGCCAGGTCCAAGCTGTACTTCCTTACTTGCAAAAATGACCTCAACTTTTTGCACCAAGGAAGATGAAACAGAGAGATATTAGGACAAAAATATAACAAATTTGAAAAAGGCATATTTCAAACTGTGACATTTACGTGAGTATCAATGAGATTGACTTCCTTCTCTTAAAGGCTGGATGAGGAAAAGCAAACCACTTCCCATGAAGAATTGTGACTCTGCATTAGAATTCAAGCAGTTTTTCTACATAAAAACTGTTAAACTAAAAAAATAACTGGTAATTTAGTGCATTCCTTTCGGTCTCCTTTTGAAAAGTATCTGCTGTTGCTGTTCCAGAGTGAAGCATTCCTGGACTTTTTGTTTGTTCTACCCCTTAATGCAGCCTCCATTTATGGCCTAAAGCACTTCAGAACTAAACAGCACCTGGCCAAGCCAAACACAGATTGAACAGTATTGTTATAGAAGCATTAATTTTAATAATTAATTTTCACCTACATGTGCTAAAACAACTGTATTTAGCTCAGAGTAGCCAGTATCAGTGCAGAATATTTGTAAGCTATATTCCCAGTGTAAGGCAGGCAGGATTTACTGGAAGGTGGCACTGGAGTGTCCTTTTACTTCAAAATAAGGCTTTGAAAAGTGATTTGGGCACTGGAAAGGAAATCTATTGACAGAAAATGACTTCTCCACTACAGGTTGTTCTGCCCATCCCTCCTTTTTTTTTTTTTTGAAAATGTACTGCAGTTTGATAATTGCAATGACAATCACACAATGCTGTATGAAATATCACTGCAGCTCACATTCTCAGAAACGTGCGGCTCAAAGAAAACTAGTAGATTATGAAAAGTGAGATCTACTTTTCTTTAAAGCGTTCATCCAAAAAACATAATAATGAGGGAAGTCATCTTATCTAGGGCCTCTGCTGCAGAAACTCTACAAGAAAAAAAAAACAACAAGGTAAAAAATTCAATGTATCAAGGGAAGATGCAGCATTACTGAGGAAGAATAAAAGATGTACAGTTTCACTTCTGGAAGGTATGTTTGCAAATGCTGTTTAACTGATTATCACATTATTATCATCTTGACAGAGGTCATGCTCTCACTCTGGAACTGCAATTGAATGCTCTGAAAACTGACTAAATCACTCTGGAATGAGGTGATGCAGTTCTCCCGGTGGAAGAGAAGGTCAAAAGCTGCCACTCCTGTTTCTGAGTCCATAACTCTGCAGAGGAGTATGATATCATGCTTGATAGCATGTGTTTGTATTGTGAAGTGTTTTTTCAGCCTTTTCAGTGAGCTAAGAGAGAGGAGATCAGAGCTGCACAAGGATTTCTCATACCTCTCCAAGCGTACAGAGCTCCATGATTATCCAGACTGGGTTTTCTGTAATAACCCCAATGAGCTTCACAATGTGAGGGTGATCAAACTGACGCATTGTTACTAAAAGGAAATCACAGAATTCAGTGTGTTACATAAAACCGATTTTAAAAATAAAAACAAAGCTGTTGGTTAAGAAGCATTTAGCCCATGGCCAGAAAATAGAATCGCAGGACTTGAAACAACTTGAAACAACTGTTGCAAGCAGTAATGTCTGGACATTCCATGTGCTGAGGGCAGCAGGAAACACTGATGGTTTGAGATGTGCTGCTCTCCACTCACAAAAAATGCAAACTGCTGTGGAAGGTGCCAGTCAGGTCAGGCTCTGCCTCTAACCTAAGTGAATAAAATATCCTGTCAAACCAGTGCACAACCAGTTATTCTGTGCCATTCTGCTGGAAGAGAAGGTAGGAATAAACAGTCTGTATAATCCAATTACTAGAAAAAACATGTCTGCCAGATTACGACATAGACAAAAATCTTATTTAATCATTACATCATTTGATTTTCCATGGAGTTAATTTCAGTCCCAGCAGAGCAGTCACAGTATGTTTTATGCACTATGACATATGAATCACAGAATCACACAGTGGTTTGGGTTGGAAGGGACCATCAAGATCAGTCAGTTCCAATCCCCCTGCCTTGAGCAGAGACACTTTCTAGCTTGCTTGCTCCAAGCCCCATCCAGTCTGATCCTGAAAACCTCCAGGATGGGGCAGCCACAACTTCTCTGGGCAGCCTGTGCCAGGGCCTCACCACCCTCAAAGAATTTATCCAAAAATCTAATATAAACCCGACCTCCTTCAGGTAAATCCATCACCTTTTGTCCTATTCCTGCCTTCCCTGATAAAAGAGTCTCTCCCCTCTTTCCTGTAGGCATCCTTTAGGCACTGGAAGGTGCTCCAATGTCTCCCCAGAGCCTTCCCTTCTCTCTGAACACCCCAACTCTCCCAGCCTGGCTCCACAGCAGAAGTGCTCCAGCCCTTGGAGCATCTCTGTGGCCTCCTCTGGACTCATTCCAACAGCTCCAGGTCCTTCCTGTGCTGGGACCCTGGGGCTGGATGCAGCTCTGCAGGTGGGGTCTCAGCAGAGAGAGTGCAGAGGGGCAGAATCTCTTCCAACACAGGCACAGCACAAACATCCTTTAGTGCTGACAAACATCCTTCATGTGACCCTCCAGCAGCTTCTCTTCTACACTTGCAGTTTTTAGTGATGCCTTAGGTTTTAACTTTTATATTTTTCCAATCCTGTACTGCCCAGTGTAACTCTGCAGTTCCCTGGAGCTCGTTCAGTGCTGTTCTCTCATGCTCACACTGACATAACAAAGCCTCTCCAGCTTGCTCTCCAAGGACACCCAGACCCTCCTGGGCCCAACAACTGCAAACCTTCATCTTGGGGAGAGGGGGGCAAGCTTGGGCAAATTCCATCCTTGGCTGGCTTCTGCTTGGAGAATTGATGCTGATATCAAAGTGTGAGGAACTCGTGACCTGTCATCCATTTTGGGATGCACTGAGGCAGGAGCCTCTGGAGCCCAGAGTGTGCCTCTGAAGGCCTTTCAAATAAATTCCTCCTTTATTCCTTCCTGCCTAGTCTCTGTTTCTAGGTAGCCATTTAAGGCATCAGTAGTGTCAGCAGAAATACACAGGAATTACCAAACTGCAAAATCTGCTTCAGTCTGCCTCAAGTTATGCAAGAATAAAACTCATTTTCTTCTGCTTTAAATTTAAACTAACCACAAGCAAAAAACCAGGAGGTGTTCCTGGATTTCTGTTCTGATGAGCTCTGAATTCTACTTCAGCACACGGCTACACAGCAACTCAAACAAAAATCCTTGGACAATCGTGTTTATAAGGCCAAAAGTTATAATGGTTCAGTAACATCTCTTCCTGCAAAGAAACTTTATGGGCAAACTTAACATATTCTCTAAAATATTAATGTTATGAATAATACAGGGGAAAAAGCGATAAAGCAAACATCCCTATCATTGTCATAGCTTAAAACATTAATAAAAGGGAATAAATAACAGGGTGAAATGTCATACAGGCAATAACAGGTGCTAAATCTTTTCAACGTTGAAAACTCCACCACAGGCAAACCTCAAAATATCTTAATATTCCTAATATTAAAATACTTCACTGAATTAGTAAATTTGTTTAATTTATTAATTCAGTGAAGTAATCAACTTTTCTGAGCAAGGCTTGCAATCTGAACACAAGACAAAGGCAACAGATGGGAATTAGAATGAAAAAGAGGAAGAAGAAATGATAAAATTATTAAATCAGAATTGAAAAGTACTATTTACATGTTGATTACAGTGACATTTCCTAATGTGTCTTGAAGCATAATAAGGAGCATTCAATGAGCAATTATTTTCTACATTGCTAGGAGACAGCAGCCTACCTGTGACTGCTGAGTTGTTACTGTAAGCAATGGTATTTACTGTTCTAACAGACAAATGCAGTGGAAAAAATTACACTAATTTACAAAACTGGACATTCAAAAGTAAGAATCATTAGCTATGAACACAGATCTGAACAAGTTGAAAAAATCTTTGAATAAAGGAATAGTGAATAAAATATACTGTAGCATTTGACCACAACTAATTACTTCATTGATAAAATACAATGTCTTTACAATATTTAGAGGCATACAGTAGCAGGGGATAATAGGCAAAAATGAAGGCCTAAGTGCCATATCTTAATTTGCTAGCAAAACCAAACAACAGAGGAATCAGTAACTTTAATATTATTACAAAAGTTTCTGTTCCTATTCAGCTCAACGAAAATCCTTCGTCCATACATGAAATGTGCTATTTGGGGAATGCAACATTTGTGGGCAATTATTTAGAAAAACAGTCTATTCTAGCACAGAATTTAATTCTGAACTTTCAGTGCAGATCTCTCTTAGACACAGTATTTCTAGCAAAGACAACTACCTGACCTTACAAAGCAATAAACTGGAGAAACTGCTGTGGTTTTTAATTCATTAATGAAAAAAGAAGGAAATAAAGGATCAGATCTCATGTTCTAAAACTGGTTCTGGAAAACCAAAGGACCCACATCTAATCATATACATGAGTAGTAATGCAAGGACGTAAAGCAGTCCCCTGGCACATATTGTGTGAGGGGAAAACATCAGGCTACATACTAATAAAATATTTACATCAGTGTAAGAAGGTTCTGGCACAGGTGGCCACAGTGTTTGCAAGGAGCAGTTACAAAAGTGATCCCAAAAGAAGTCATTTAATACTCACAGGCTTCTTGTAAGAATTTTTCTCTAACACTGTCTGAAGTGCAGTTTTTACATGTTTTGATTGCAACAGCCATAGCTGGATTTTCCTGGAAGACATTATGGAGAAATAGCTGAATACAACCCACCAAACACAGCCCACCAAAAACAGTCTTTCAAAACTCTGGAAAAATTTGGGAAAACTTACTATTAAATAAAATACCTTTAGCTGAGAAACAACATGTTGAAAACTTCAGTGTTAAAACACCATTGTAATCAAGACACCTTGCATACAACACTTACATCTGATGTGTCTCGGAAATATTTAATCTTTTTTAAATGATGTTAAATTGTGGTAAAATTATGACAAAAGATGGTAAGTTTAATTGAATAGCACTATAAACTTTTTTGTGTTACCGAAGATGGTAAAATCTTGACAATATTTAGCAAAAATAAAGGAAAAGAGGAGATAATGGCTAAAAACCACACTTGGCTTAGACAAGCAAGAAACCCAGAAAGCCAAATGAAGGACTTTTTGTGGCTCTCTCAGTGGAAAGACTGGTTCTAACTGTGAACTCAAACTACAAAGGAAAGTAAAACAAAGATTTTTACATATTGTCTTCATAATCAGTTAGATCAAGGCTTTAAAACCAAGCTGAACAGAACAACATGTATTTAAAATCAAATGGATTTTCCCATCTGATTTCTCATCCTCTGAATACTGAAAAATGACAAGTTCTTGATGGGTTGAGAGGGGCTGAAGTGTTTTAAAATCAAGTTTCTACATTAGGTATGGGCTTGTTCAATACCTCATCCAATTTTTAAGGCCAGGAGAAGATGAAGATTTAGAGTTATGTTCTATGCCTGCTCATGCTTGCTCTGTTTCAAATCTATTTACAGACAAACATTACCAGAATTAGAATAGTATTTATATTTTGCAGGCTAAATGTCTTATTTTCAAAGTTGCTCACAAAAGAGATCTTCAGGTTGACTTTACAGGAGAACATTGATTAAATCCTTTTCTCACACATCAAATGCCCATAAACTGACTAAAAAAACTGATGGCAAATCATGATTTTATTCCCTTATGAAACCAGGACTGAACAATCAGCCTGTGGATGAAACCTCTGGATGCCTGCCAGATCCATCCCTCTCCTGGTGTTACACATCAAGCTTTTAAAATATCCTTTAACCAACAGGAGCATCCAAAGGAAGAATCTCAGTGTCTGCAACTAGCAAAGACATTTTACAGCATAAACATTGGAAAAGGCCTGATATTGGGGTTTTGGTGATCTTTTGGTTTTGGATAAGGACACAAACCAGTGAGGATGTATCAGACTAGCCACGTTTTCTGTACTGAGCAGCAAATGGTATTTTAAATAACACTTTGGGATTAATTCCACAGTTAATCAGCCTTTAAAGACAATCTTACTGGGATTGCTTACAGCTGAGCAACAGGATCCTCTATCTATACACCCATTTCCCATTCAGTATCCTACACCGAGAGCCTGGCTGTGATCCTCAGGAATACCTGGGAGAAAGCAGCACTCCAGGAGAGGTGGATGCTGCACAGTCACTAGAATCAGAACTTTATAAGTGCAATGAACAGGGATAAATGGAATTTTTGAGATTCAGCTTTGAGCCAGTAGAACAAGAGGCATGGAATATCCCCTATATTTTTGCACTCAAGATGAACATATACATGGAAACACTACCATGTTATTGGAACTAATTTTACATTGATTGTAAGATTTCTCCCCAGAGTGTAAGTTACACTCTGTGACCAGAACATTAAAATTTAATGACATCACTGTTCTGTTTCACCTTCACATATTCCAGTGTCTTAGATGTAGTAAATTTTTATTAATAAAAGAAATCACCAGGCTGTTCTTTAAAAATGTCAGCACATGATGCCTGAATAAAATGTTTTCCCATTCACAAAAAAGGAGACAGCCAACATTTTCACAGCAACAGTCCCTAAGAAAAGGGTCTTTAATTAGTTCTACAGAGCTCTAGATTTATCCACCATGCCCCAAGTGAGTGAAACATTACTCCTCAGTACTCGTGTTAACTCGGACAGAATTAAATTAAAAATAAGAATCTCTCTCAGAGCAAAGGATATCAGATGGGCTTTCTAAACAAGGGTATCAGACCTGACTTCAAACTTGCCTGAAACAGAACATTTATCCTTATTTACTTAAATATTGCATTGAAGATTTAATTAACCCACCAAGCCCAGGACCCTAACCAGCTGTTTCTGAAGTTAGAATTAGATTATTGTCTACAAGGACTCCTATATAATCTATCAAAAATTCTAGCAATTTTTTTCTAACATGAAATAAATCTTCATTTTACAATTACATATTTATTTTATTAGAGGCTTGAAATTTGTTGAAATTAATTATTTTTTGCAGCTTTCTCTTGACCTTTTACACAAACTTTTTGATCTATTTAAACTGAAACTTAGTCTTTCTAGAAAAACTCAGAAGAACCATCCTGAATTACAGAAGTCCTGCCAACCTCCCTGGTTTCACTGAGGTGATTCTTGTGCATCAGGATTTTGCTGGATCAGTGTCCAAATATTTTGTATTTTATTTCAGGAAAACATAAGAACTTTATTAGGCTTTGTTGTGAGAGAGATGGTGAGACTGCCACTGGAGCAAGTTCTTATTCATTCTGGAAGACTCAGACCAAGACCTCTAAGGAATACACACTTTTTTGTTACCTGGAAAAGTTTTATTATTTATTTTTGTTTGAGAGGGGAGGCTTACCGGGCTCATGTAAAGTCCTTGGTGCACATCTCCAAACTGTCCTTCCCCAATGCAGCGCCCCAGCTCAATCCTTTCCCTTTGAATTTCATAATCTCTGGCTACAAGAATATAACGCACTTGAAATATTAAGTTTCTGCTGAAGGGCAAGGAAATAATCCACAAGACACAAAACTCAAAGTAAGTCACTCAAATGTCTCACATATGAATAACTAAGATTAACACTTGCTGCACACCAACCTATAGAGATGCTGCACACACACAGTGGAGACCTCTCAAACCTCTTAAAAGTTCCAACCAAAGCAATGGGAAAGGAATTGTGAAATCTACATTGTTAAATTAACTGTGCACTTACTTCAGTGCAATAAACATAATTAAATCCCTTTTAATTACAGCTAGTGAAAGGCAAAGCACACAAACAGTTTAGGGCAACACCAATGACGTTAAACACAGCCTCAGCACACATCCCTTGGGCTGTTTAAGAGAACTCCACCGTGTGGTATTTTAGATTTTGGAACCATCAAAAGAGCCCAGAGAACTTTTAAAGAGGTAACTGCAAGAAAAAAAATACAGGAACAAGAGCATGGCAAATAAAGATAAAATGAAAGAGCAAAATTCTGAGTGCACTACAGCTCTGCCAGTGTGCAACTGAAGCAGAATTGAGATGTTTGGTGGCCTTATGCAATTTTGTTAACGTCACGGTTTAATAGGCTGAGAATATTACTGATAAAAATGTCTCAGTACTTCAGCAAAACATTTAATCAATTGCAATTGAATTATTTCATTTGCAATTTAATTTCTAGCAGACATGGAAAAATATTTCAGGAATAGCAGAAAAGCATGCACAGTATATGTTTTCACCTCCACTTGTATCATTCAGAGAAAAAAAAAAATGTAACCAACCAGCTTAGAACTTCATAATCTTGGCTTTGGCATCATTAACACTACAGAATTAATGTCATCTAGAGCTGGCTAACAAGGTGATAAATGCCTTTTTCATCTCTTTTTTTAAGTACTGCATTTTCCTCTTTAAAATCCCAAAGCTAACTGGTTTAACTATAAATAAATAATGTTTATTAAATGAAAGTGAATAGTAAGCTTAAAAATTCCACATCATTCCAAACTGCAAGCATACAGGGATGGGTAAAGGGTCTCCTGTTACCTTCATCTATTCCATAGCTTTCTGCAGTGCAATTAAGAGAAAAATCAAATGCTTACTTAGAGCTTAAAATCAAAACAGGACAAACATTTTTAACATTAAAAAAAAAGAAGAAGAAATATACTGATGCAATTATAAGTTTACATTAGCAGAAGTCACTGGTCTGTTCTTGTGATCTTTAGTGACTCAGTCCTCTGGGAGCTGAACACTTGAGTCCCCTTCAATTGAGCAAAGCATTTAATCAATTTCCCTCCATAGCCCATCTATCTCATGGGTTTTGCATTGAAGCCATATTTAAGTGTTCAGCACATCCAGGGCTGGGCCCACAAGTAATTACTTCCATGAGAACTAAAAATAAGAGATCGAGGGGCAGGGAGATAAATTATATAAAGTTAATCTGTTTACAAAAATACAGGATATCATTTATCACAGTATGTTTTGATCCTGAAATGATGTTAATAGAATCATATAGTGGCTTAACTGCCAGACAGCAAAAATGCTCTGTTTATTTCTGGAAAACATATATTCTTGCTTTTCAAAGATTTTCCACAGTAGTGGAAATGATGCTGTGAACGCTGAAGTGATCATGAAACATTCTGCCCCATGGTGAGCTCAGAAATCTGTGTCAGTTCATGGTCCTTCAGCAGAATGTGGCCTGAGCTCAGTACCATCCTCCCCTCTCACACTGACCAAACCTGATGTTTTGGCAGGATTCTGCATCAATGGATTGTCTGCTTCCACAGAAATCCTTGGTTGCCCAAATGCAACTGGAATTTCCCAGATGCAGCTTTTAAAATCAGAATATTGGACTTTCACATTAAATGAATTGGCCTTGACAGTTTAGGATTGTAGCATAATTCAAACAGGCTGTAACACAAAATCCTTGTGGTGGCTACAGCACCACTGTTTTTACTTCAAAGATGAAGACGCAGCAGAACCTGGAATTTTTGTTTTTGTTCCTGCAGTCTTTCATCTTTAACAAAATTGCATGTGGTACACTTGAGTTTTCCTCTCTCATGGAATTGAAGAGCACCACGTCTGCCCCAGAGCAAGGTGAGATACAGTCAGACAGTAATACACAGAGCTTGCCACATTGTTTGCTCACATCACAGAGATCTTATCCAATCTTTAAGTGTTATGTTCAGCATCACAATTTTAACAAAAGTCCACATTTTGTGACAAAAAAAGAATTTCACTGTGAAATCAGAGATAGCAGGAAACCAGAACATTTTCTTCGCATGTTTATTAAATAAGGCTGAAATATTTCAGTCCCTGCTAAATCACAGAAGCTTTTGGATAGGAAAGTTCCAAAGTTAACCACGGCACTTACTTGAGGGCATTGTATAAGTGTCTTCTTCATCTATAATCTCTGCATAGTCATCAGTCTCTGCAAAGGAGGAATTGAAGAGTTTCGGGAAAAGCAGATGAAAACAATTCTCCAGAACATCTCCAATTTATCAAGGCTGATATGTCCCAACCCCCAAGCTCAGCATTGCTGGGTCACATTTAACACAGCATGACTAAAACTTGCTCATGCATAATTCATGGTATGATAATGACCTCAGTGCCAATTGTATTACATCACATAGATACACTCAACAAAGAAGAAAAGGAAGATTCATTTGTATACAAAAAAATTCCAGTTCTGCAATTGGGACCCATCTAAACTGTTGACTTAGAATCTTTTTAACAGCAAATTCCATTGCAGTAAGAAGAAAAAATTATTAATGAGTTAAATTGCTTTACCTTCAATAAAGTGTGAGTAACAGTTTGCTATTTTTTATGCCAAACAGGCAGAAGACACCAATGATGTTCCAGGGCAGCATCCCCCTACTGTCAGTGAGGCCAGGTGAGTTTTTTACCACAGAGTCTTCTAGAGCACAAAGACCTTTTTAAGCCACACTCTCACACTCATTTTTCTTGCAATTTTCCTTGTTTATTGGAGATTCACCCCTAGTTTTGCTGTCAAGAATCAAGACTTCACGGACAGGTTTTGGAAATAACTTCCCAAAATTATCAGAAAAGTGACAGTGCACTTCTTCCTCTGTTTAAAACTTGCAACTTTTACATCATCTGTTCTCAAAATGGTTTAAATGTCAAGTCATATCAGAAGGTCATTCCCTTGCTCTAAAGAACTTCCAGGGTGTGCAGGTCATTTCCTAAAGGTCAGATCAACTTTCAGGGGTTTTAAAGCGTCCACAACAGTGGGTTCATTTTTTACTTCAGGGCTGTCAAAGTCTACTCACCAACTTCAAATGCAATGCAAAGAGAGGTTCTCAAATCTGAGTCATTTCAAACCTAGTTTTTGTGGTTGGTTTCAGGTGATCACACACTGGAAAGCCTCTGGAAGCCATTATTTCCTCCCCCTTTTCTCCCATCTGGAGCATATGGATACATCCCTACAGCTCCCTGGCATCATTTCTAGAGCAATGGCTTGGACTGGGACAGTCACAGAGTGGGAAGAAGCATGGGATGCCCCCTCAGCTCAAGCCAACCCTGAAACCAGAGTAAGGCTCATCAGTATTACACACACAGATAAGCAAGAGGCTCAGTTTTCAGGCAAACTGAATATTCAATGATTAGGAAACTACAGGTTGCCCATAACCTTTGAAGTTCAACACACTTCAGGGAGTTAGTGTAATTTCATGATCCTAGTTTCTTACTACTTAAATAAAATTAAAGCTGTTTTTTCTTTTGAACTCCTGTAGGAATATATGCCAGGTGTTGTAAAAGCAGAACTGGGAAATTCCACGTTAGTTAAATTTTTGCTAGGCAATTTCTATTTGGGACTTAGCAAAACACAGTCACCTAATAAAAATGCAGTAAATTATAAAGACAGTGCAAAATTCTTAACAGGCAACACACTCCAGAGGCACTTATCTCCTTCTTGGTATTTTATCTTCTTCTTCACTACATTATAAACGAATGTTTTTGTAAAAACAAGCCTCAGTTTGATTTAAAAAATAAGCTTTAAAAAAAAAAACCCAACATGATGGGGATAAATCACTCTACTTCCTTCTAATATTGTAATACAATTTTGTTGAGGGTATCAGAAAGTTCTTTATCAATGTTAAAAAATGGGCTGGATGAAAGATATTGTAAACACACTTCAGAAAAATTTTTAAAGTTTGGAAACCAGAACTGGTGCCACTTAAAAAAACTCACACACTTGTCACAGTACGTTACAGAACAGTGCTTTCAGAATGTGATCAATGGCAGGGCTTGTTCATCTCTCTATTTTAAATTAATGAGTTAATTCATGCTAAAAGCATTCTCAGAACAGCACAGAGCACTTTACATGGTTTTGATACATTGCCCAAAACCATCATGAAACCAGAAGCATCTTCATAATCAAGCCAAATAAATTAAATGTACGCAATTCACTACACAAATATTTCTTGTTCCACATTTAGCACTCTGGAGAGGAGAGTACAAAAATGTGATTCCTTTTTATGTCTGGCATTGTTTCCGGTAATTAGAGGAAAATTCAGTCAAGGCATCCTCACTGATGGGCTCAAAGTGTTCTGGAATAAAGAGGATTGATTCCCCTCACAGAGGCACTTGAGGCCAGGATTAATCATGGACTGAGACTGTTACCAGGTCTCCAGAACTGTGTCTGCTTAGAGATATTCCAGAACCTACACGGAGCCTAAAGCAAATCTGAGCTGAGCAAGGCTCTCCAGGCTGCTCCACAAAGGAGGATGTGTTACAGCACTCCTGAGAGCTGAACACTCCCAAGGAAGCAGCGATTCCAGAGGTCCTTAGTAAGCCTAGAAAACCCTGGTTTAATAACAGGGCTCAGCAACGCTGCCCTCCTGCACTTTTAAACCCAGCACCACCACTTGTTATGATTCTTGGAGATGGTGAAATGAAGAGGTCTGCTTTCAGGAAAAGGCAGTGTTTGGTTACACACATGAATGAGCCAATTTGAGCTTTACTAAGTCTGAATGCACTTACTAAACTGTAGGGAGAAACATCCTAGGGTATTAAATCCATAACAGATAATCCATGACCTCAACCACATTTCCCTTTTTCATCACTTTTCCCATTTATCAAAGCTTGTAATTTATAAAAGAAGGTAAGTTCCAAGAAAAAGCTATGTAGGGGTAGTATCTGAAATATAATCTTTAAATTTATGACAGAAAAAATGTCCTTTTGATGTTTAAGAAAAGAAAGAAAATTGTGTGGTATTATCTTTAGTTTATATCTGAAGGAAAGGAGATGAAAAGTTAATACATCCCCTTCACATTTTACTGAAAGGAAGGTCACAAGACGTGATCTCTATTTCCTCTTATTGCCCTCCTCTGCATATTGCTTTTATGCCTTTTTAGTGCCTCTTGCTTAGAAGAATAAAGATACATACGCTATCAGTAGCAGCAGTTTGATTCTTTCCCAACATCAATGGAATCATTTAGAAAAATAGCTAAAAATCTCTTTTATAAAAACAAAACCCAACTTTTTTTCAGAGAAAAGAAGACTTCATAAGTCTTCACAAGTTAAATATTTTGTACTAAGTTTCGAAGTGTTTTAAAGGAAACCCCAAACATTAAAATCTGTCTTTAAAATTATTAGTTTGAATAGCTGAAACCTGGTTAATATTCATGTATTCAATCTGGATTAATCTACCTTGTACAGATTCTTTTAATGCAAGGAGCACTTCGATGCCTTTAAAGCATTATTCAGCAGACTCATTTCTCAGGTGTTACATCCACTGATCTCACCCCCTGACCAAATTAATGATGATAGAACCTTTTCAATCAAATGGGACACTCTTGCAAACCTCTAAAGCTTTGTGTCATGCCACAAGTCTCACTGCAAACACATGCACCACCACACCCCTGGGTGTTTGAAATAGAGTTTTTCCTTTTCCAATTCCAGCTTAGCAGAAAGCATTAATTGCACAGCCTGTAAAGTACAGTATTTATCATCTAATACCCAAAGCAGACCACTTTTTAACACTAAAAGCTGTATAAAATGTATAACTGAAAGTGGTATATGGAGAAAAGAGTTGCATATTGCACGTTAGTAACACACAGACTAGAAAACATATTACCGTCCCCACTAATTTCATCTGCAGATCCAGGTGGCATGCAAGGAGAGAGAAAAAAGAGGGGGAGAGAGAGGGGACAGAGAAGGGGGAGGGGAAAATATACTATTAAATTCATGAGTAATCCAAAAATATTCAGACTGTAGTTATCTTATATACCTGACTCGAGAGAAACCAGAAAAGTAGCAGAATTAAAGACTTCTCACCTAAAACCCAAGGGACAGAGATACGCTCTAGGAAGCTTTTATGATGAAACAGAGTTAATGACTTTCAAACACAAAGGTACACAAAAATTAAATTTGGAACTGGAACTAGTTCTTTTAAGGCATAGTTAAAAAGAGTCAATTTCTGGGTTTATTCAATACTTTAAAGCACTTCTCCTACAGCCATGAGTTGGCTCAACTTGACTCTGCACATACACTGAGGACTTTGGATTAGCAGAGTTGGTGTTGACCCTTCCAGAAGAAATGCACTCCTGAGATGTCACCAAGACATGAGTAAGAAATGGAACCATCTAAGTTTTAATGACACAGAGCATTGTGCAGTTGTACAAGGCTGAAATTTAAACAATGGCAAAGGGAACAAATCTAGAGGGAAAATTTCAAACAAACACCGGATTCCACATGTACTGCAGCAGCCCTACTGCACACCAAATCCCACAGCACAAGCTAAGGCAAGTATTTCAGACAGATTTTATAGATAATAGGAAGTTCTTCTTACCCCTAATAAAGCCAAACTGGTCCAGACCAGTGTTGGACCAGTATGCAGCCAAAAGCATCGCTGTATTCCATGTTTAATTCAAAGTGATCTCAGCTGATGCTTATTGTTGCTATTCTGTTTCATCCATAGGCATGCTGCATCAGGGGTCCAAGAATGAAGTCAAAATATATTAACAAAAAAAAAAGATGGCAGACAAGGGCTGCGTAACTAAATAAAGAAAATAATTTATTGTATTTGTCATTGTAGCATATGATGCTCGAAAACAAGTTCCCCATAAAAACGGGGATCGGCAAGCTGGTGACGCTGCACGAAAATCCAATTCAACAGGAGGAAAACATAACAAAATTATTCTTGGAACTCTGTTTACTGGAGGCTAAAGTAGTTTACAAACAGTAACTGAGTTAGTATATTCAGCTTTTGGGTTAATAAGGCAGCCTAGACAAAGAGCAGAGCAGTACCCTTGGGCGGCGACTCATGGGCACAGAAGACGAAAGGCAGAAAGCGTCTAGCTTTCTTTACTTTATGCTGACAGTGATTGACTCCTTTACAAAGAGGCAAGAAAAGGAAAGAGAAAAAAAAAACAGAAACAAATTATTTGGAAATAAAAGAGAAGAGACTGAAGAGAACATCTACAACGAACGAACATAAAGGTTTACATTACAATTCTGTATACTCAAATGAAAATACAAAGGTTGCTGAAACTCCAAAGCATTTTTGGTATTTTTCTTTGAATTCCTTTCTACAGTAATTCATATTTCAGTTTTTAAAAGTGAGACTAGAACTCATTAAAAAATCAGCTTTTGTCAACTATGAACGCCATTCATTAACAACATAAGGAACATTTTCTATCCTGGAAATGCAACCTGCTTTTTCAAGGTTCCCATCTAAGTTCTGTCAGACCATGTTACAGCAATATTCCAGTTTAAGTGGAAGTCACCAGATTTAAACATGTATGTATCAACTATCTTAACCCTTAACACAAAGTAAGTATTTCACACAGCAGGGTTACACAGAACAAGGAAAAACATGGTTTCTCTATCTTGTGAAATACAGCACTGGCAGATTTTATGATCTCCAATCTGCAACTGGAATCCTATTCCCAGCACAGACCAGCCTTGCCAATGGATATTCTAGCTCAGCAAGGATCTCAGGGTGAACACCCCATGCCATTGTCCTCACTGTCCCCTTTCCCAGTCACCCCACTGCATTTTTTAGCTAAGAGCTTATCAGGAACACTTATCAGGACAAGGGAAATTTTGGAGTAGGAAAAAATACAAAGAAGCCACGACTGATTCCATGAGGTGAGAAAGGACACAAGATGACACTCAGCAACTGAGGATACCTGCTCCTTTTATTTCTCTTGTTACCTGTTTGCTCCTCTCTGCTTTCCCATTTTTCCTCTCTCCAAGGAAATGTGAGAAGTGGTTTAAAAAGACAATTAAATAAAAAACCTGCATCCTGCTGCTGGTGGCTCTTCACAGCCAAAACTCAAGAGTGAGGTCCAGCCACCTGGAGTTACACAGGCTGGGGGTTCAGGTGTTAAAAGAGAAGCCCAATGCCACGGCAGCAGCTACTGGGACAGTGAACCAGTCAGTGGTGGAAAGAGTGCAGGAAGGGTACAAAAAGAGAATTACATTTCAATAAAAATAACTTCAACGACCAACAAAAACTACCATCAGAAAAACTGCTGGGTGATTGAGCAAACAGGAATCATTAATCTAGTGGGAAAAAGCTCATATCAGAGAGAAAAGACAGAACATTAGTCAGATTCAATGCTAAAAACTAAAAGAGGTGCAAGGAGAGGGAAATTTTCTTGACTAAGTCAGTATCAGTATTTCCATTTGTCTTGGTTTAAGACAATTTAAAGGGGAACAGTCTGAGTTCTCCCCCTTGATACTCCCAAGGGACTTCTCTTTCTAACATCACATGACAGACAATTTTCAGCACTGTCATTCTAGCACAAACCTCAGGTAACACTCATCAAAAGCTTCAGACATGCTATGAAAGGAAAGGAAAAAGTACTGCAGCTAGTTTAAGTGACTACTGAAAAGGTGTTGACATGAGAATGAGGGAACCCAACACTCTGTACTGAAACAGAAGAACAGGTATAGAGTCACTGCAAGCCATCTTAAAGGAAAGAGATGTTTCAACTCCTGACCTGCCTGCTCAGGCTATAGAGCTAATTTAAGCCTGAAGTGCTGAAATGCTGCTCACCCTCACACTGATAGGTGGGTGACAGAAGCTGCTGGAACTTGACTAACCTACTTCAAATGAGAAGCACATTGCAAAGGCAAAGGTGTTTTTAATTCCTCATGTGCATGCCCTGATGCCCTGTGATGTGATGGTCCCACTCTTCCCTTGCACTTCAAACTCCCCCTTTATGATTTCCTGTCTAAAGTTTGTTCAACTATTTCACCACCCCAAACGAAGATGCTTTAAATGAAGATGTCTTAAACTTACCACATCTGCAAGTCTAGCTACAAAAGAAAGTTGATTTGAATGAGTTGATTTTAAATTTAAAAAAATAGAAGTTTCAACACTTTCTCAGAAGTCTAGAAAATACCTTAGTGAAATTAGTATTACTAAGAAGGATTTCCACCATTCCAGAGGAGCTTCCAGCCAGGATATCACTGGTGCTCAACAATGCTGATGAAAACTGTACAGGACTTCTTTATTTATTTAGTTCCTCTACTCAGTATTCACTAAAATTATTGTGTTTAAAAAAAAAAAAAAAAAAGGCAAAAATAAGGAAAAAAAATCACTTGCTATGCAATAATTACGTTAGAAAGGAAGAGAACAGGCTTTTACTGCCCTTTTTTTACAGGGCAGTTACTACTGAAGCTCCTATGAGCAGAGAGCAAACACTGGAAGGCTGAACCTAATAATATCCCATTCTACTTTGGTTGTACCTTCTTAAACTAGCCTGAGGAAAAACCCTGGAAAAAAAACCTGTAGAAAGAATAAATCTATTGATTTTTGAGCTTTTAAACTAAAATGAGCACAATGGAGTTGTCATGGCAAATACATTTCTACATAAACAACAAATCCCCAAACCTGCATGGAACATTTCTCCAGTCATACTGCACTATTTTCAAAGCACAAGTGTCTGCTCAAATCCAATGAAAGGCTCACAAAGGAGGAGCACAGGAGAGTAAGAACTCCTTAACCAGCACCACAGGCTCATGGAATCAATGCAGGAACTTCCTGGACACTGATAGGGAATAAATCTCTAGAAAGTCAGCACAATTCATTCTGGTCTTTTTTATGCATGAAAAGAAGCCTTTTAGTCAGGCTAAAATAGAAAAAACAACAGCAACAGTCTATTCAACTGTGATGGCAATCTGAAATACTGCAATTTATTAGCATTAAGGGCATTTTCAACTATATTATCTTACTAATCAGTGAAATAGCTGGGTGAGTTAAGAAGCAACTCCCTCCTCCACGAACCTGGAAACTAATGACTTGCTCAAGGTTTGTAAAATTAATCTGCAGTAAACCTTAAGCTTGAATGTCTCCCAGTGCTGGGACCATATGGCAGAGCTACAGCTCTAACAAAGTCTTTATATTCCTCAAATTACTTAATAATTACCTAATTTGAATTTATAACTATGTAATTTATGGCAAGACTCTTAGTCTTTCTTTTCAGAAGTGAGCCATGGAGTACAACACAGCTGAGCTGTGACACAGTCCAAAGTGCTCAAGATACAATTTTTCATCTAAAAATTTACTTACATTTCTCAGCTTTGTCTTTTTGGAGTGTCTTGACAAAATGGACATTAAAAAACTGCCAATTTTTCAACCTCAAGCAAGGACTTATTTTTCTCCACCAACTAACTCAAAAGGAGCTAAGAAATACAAGTCCTACACAAGAAACTCTTTCAGACCTGGGCACAGGGCAGACCTTCATCTGGAGCACAGGAATCATGACACAGAGCTTGCACTGTGCTCTGCAAGCACAAGTGATTCAATAAAATTGTATTTGTCTTTCCACACTGCTCACAGTTTTGCTGGTGATCAGCCTCACCCCAGGACAGACAGGTCCTTTCACATGCCAGCATCTCCTTCATTCAGAGCACTCTGAAGTGGTTGTAACACTGACATCAGGTGAACAGATTTATTATTTTTTTCCTCTCCTGTTTGTTGTGTTTTCACATTTGGCTTCTGCTCTATAGGAAACCTCCTGAAAGTCTCTTTTATTCACAAACTATACCATAGAGGTTTTTTTCTGCACAATAAAATCTCACTTAAATCAGGCTTACCTCGTTCAAACAGGGGTTTTTTTTCCATTCAAACTGAAATTTCAGCTGAATGGCATTACTAAAGNCAGGCTTACCTCGTTCAAACAGGGCTTTTTTTTCCATTCAAACTGAATGGCATTACTAAACTGGCAGCTCCCTCAAACAGGAGCTGCAGCACCTTAGAGAAGAACTCTCACTTCACTGCCATGATCAGGAGTTAATCACAGTGTGATTTAAGTGTAACAGTATTATGTTATAAATTTGTGATTCTGAAGCAGAACCTGGGCACGTGGTGAGAAGCTTATCTTTCAGGATACTAAAATCCTTCAGCTCCTATACAGAAACTTGCTCCAAGAGATCAAATTTCTCCATCACAGGTCATGTTACAGAATATCTCTAAACCACGGGATAGAGAGACAATGGCACAACCAGAATTGCTAAAACCTCCTGACATCATTCCATGATGCCCTTAGAGGTATGCCTCTTTGAGTTTAAAATGCTGCTTGTGTTAGTAAAGCAGCTGCACCCACTGGGAAACAGGGTAACAACTCAGTTTCTCTTTAATACACCTATTTCCCTCTTCAAGGTGTGTGTCCTGGGGTTTGATACTCAAGTGCCTTGAACACTTTCCTTTATCAGCTGAAACAGGGACCATATTTTCAGAGACCTTTTAATTCCCTTCACCAAGTAAGCCCCTACTAAAGCTGTAAAACCAGCACCTGATTTAACCAGAAGCAATCCTGTGGGACATCCTAAAAGCCCCTTCAGACACATTCCTTGTGCTGGCTACTGAGCTGATCTCTCCCTTCCTGCCACCTTCCCACTCACAGCTCCCTCCCTACAAAAACATCATTTCACAACAGTACCTGAAGATCCAAATGCCAGGAAGGACTGCTCAGAATCACAGGAGCCTTTAGGCTGATAAAGACCCTTAAGATTATTGAGTCCAACCCTTAACCCAGCACTGCCAAGAACCTGCCAAGACTTGTTCAATACTCTGCTTGTTCAACGCGGGCCTGAAATGCCATTTTCTGTGGCGCTGCATGGAAAGTAGCATTTGAGCTGAGATTTAAAAAAATCATGAATTCTCTAGGGCAAAGGAGGCCCAGTGATTAGCCAAGGGATGCAAAAGCATATTTATTCTTCCTAGTCATATTTACATAAGCACAGAAGGGACAGAAGAAACCAAAGAACTCTGTGTCAGAAGGAATTTATATAAAAAGGCAGTAAGCAGCTACTGCTATACTGATTTCATTTTATGAAGAGCTTTTTGTAATATATAATTGACTAGATAAGTTATTATTTTTGGAAATATGTGTATCTGGAAATATAGGATCACCTTACCAAGGTTAGTGTTTGCTATTTAAAAACAAACTGCTGGCCAAAGTAAGTTCCTTTAGACTAGAGCAGAGCATTTTAATAAGGTGTCTCCAAGCCAAACAGTGGAAATATAGTCAATAAAATTAGAGTTAACTGGTGTGCTGCTTCTTAAACACTTGATATACTATTTGCACAGAGAAAATAGTTTAGCCTTACCATTTCCTGAGTGTACACTCATGGCTAAGTACAAAGAACTCTTTTTTAATGTTAAGACAGATGTAGAGGAAGAAGGAGGTAAAAGCTGCAATTACCTATTAGCTAAAACATTCGTTTCTGGTGAATACAGCAACTTCTGAAACATCAGCTGACTACCAAAGAAATCTAAAATCCAACCTATTTAATTTAGCTTATTTATAGTTATTTATAATGTTATACCCACACAAATACATTGAGGGATAAAATTACTATGCTTTTTAAAAGGGGGAGAATCTGGCAGGCATCTCAGATGCACATAGTGTCCACTGCAGGAACAGAGAATTTGAGGAAATAAGGCAGACAGCACCAGAAGAAACAGAAGCAGCAAGAGGTGTGTGGTGAAACTTGGTTCAGTGACACAGATTCCCAGATCCAGCAACTTGCTGCTTTGGATTCCTGAAACCAACTTCATCCTTCACTAGTTTGAAAAGGCCTTTATTTAGAGGAGGAAAAAAGAAAACAAGAGGATGTACAAACCTTCTGTGTGTGCTTTGGAATACTGGAGCACTTGGAAGTTTTCACTTCACTAGACAAGAAATATTCCAAGGTATGTTAATAAATATTTCAAAAAGACAAGGGGTATTTCACTAACAGGTTCCTTTTTAAACCTGCAAATCTTCAGAAAAATACCTGAACTTTCAGAGCACCAAATCATGTTTCACCCTGGGTTTGGATATTGCTGGTTTACCAAAAGCGTGGTGAGGAACTCACTCTGAAAAACTTCTTTCAAACTAAGTGTGTTAATACTGTAAATATACCTGACTTCTTAATTTCTCTGCTGAATCTCTGTTTATTTTTGCTATTTATCTTTAGCATCAGGAGAGGTCTAAACAAAGGGGAGTAATGTCAGTGAAATCAAACAGCAGAATTAATTTACGATTTAAACCATCCAAGGCATGGAGCAGTTACAGATGTCAGTGAGTTACAGAAGCTCATCTCATCTGAAACCTTTGGCTCTGAGCCACTGCAATGTCACCATAGAAAAGCTCCTGTTCTACACCCCACAGCAGCAGCCCACAGCTGGCTCAGCCCTGGCTGCTGTGAGGCTCTGCTGAGCTGGGACTGGGCTGAGCTGAGCATTGTGCACAGCCAGTGCCTCCCTTGTTCCACACTGATGGATTGGTTCCATCTGACAACAGGAGTGACACTTCTCCACATCTACATCAAATTTGCTTCATTTATAGCAAATGGGTTCCTCTGGGGATTCAAGAGATTCTTACAGAAAGCAGCTCCTGGGAATAAGCCCTGTCATGTGAGTTCATCTCAGCAATCTGCCTCTGGTTCAAATTTCATATGATGACATACTCAGTGCATTTCAAATAACTTTGGGGAGGAAAAAACCAAAACCAAAAAAAGTATTTATGTGTTCTGTGTCATTATATTACAAGAAGAACAAACCCTTGAGACTGAATATTAAATGCACTGGCTTGAACCATTCCAGCATTGTCAGTGTTTCCAGTGGTTTGTAACATAGTATAAAAACAAGCACCAGGCACAATAATTTTACTGTGGAAAGATATAAAACATTCCTACAACACAAAAATTAATAGCTAATTGGTTTTGATTTTGGCATTGGCAAGAACGAGGATGGTATTTTCTGGTTTAATTTAACTGCAGTGCTTTAATTTTACTTTGCAGCTCAGTGTCCCTGACATTCACCTGAACAACAAGCTCACCTCCAGCACTGCAACTTCTGCTTCTTCTGTAGTGCTACAGCAAAACTCTCATTTCCCCCTCATCCACCTTCATGTCATGCCCTGAATGCCAGAGCTGGGGTATTACAACTGATTTCCCTACACTAATTTCAAAATGCTGCTTTAAAAGAGAAGTGTTTGTGCTCTGAAACACAAGAGAACATTAGAAGATACCCAAATTTGTCAAGTCAGAGTGACAGCCAGAAAGGATCGTGAAGTCAGCATTTATTACTGGTTTTATTATTATAAGTATTATCAGCATTCCCAGAAAAACTGAAGGAGTGGAAATTTGAGGCTGCAGACAGTATGATGTTTTTGTCCTGAAGATCAGCCTTTTTGAGGGTGAGTGGAATAATTAAAAGCACAATGTTAATCACTTCAGAAATTTCAACTTTTTTTAACAGCTAGCATGAGCCACACAGGTAAGAATCGAAAGAGAACATGCTACCCATGCTTCATGCTTATCTACCATGCTTGCCTGACAGGCACTGAAGGAAGAAGAGCTGCTCTTTGACTCTGAGAGGCCACAGTAACTGGTGAAGCTCTATCACACCACTGCAGATTTATCCTCATTTTAACTCCAGACCCTCTCACCTATTTTCTTCAGTCTGTTTACTTGGGCTTCCTACGCCAAGGAGTGAATCTCAAACACCTTTTAAAAGTGGGTAAGGGTGGGGAAAGGAATCTGAGAAGTAGGAAATTAGTCAAATGTCCACATATCTTTCCTGCTTATTGTATGAAATACGCTGAGGTTTTGAGTGTTTGCCAGTAAGACCACATGTAAGTGTTAGAGTGGGGCTGAAGCCTCCCTCTAAGTCAGGGATGGGAAATCCACTGAGGCACAGTATTGGTTCCTCAAGTTTGTGGCCAAATACTACAAACTTGTAAGAATATATCATAATATAAAAACATTTTTGCATTAAAATCCCCTTAATAAATATTATGTATACCCATTTAGAAAAACATTTTCTACTAAGACACTGAATCAATCCTTCAATATTATTTAAGATTCTGTAACAGAAAGATGTTCTCTTTCATGCATAAAAAAACCCCCACAGTAACTCAGAGAAATCTTAGATGCCTGTAAGGTACAGAAACAACACATATAACCTCACATACCCATCCTTCAATTAACTTGTCATTTTCAATAGCAAAAATTAAATGCTTTTATCTAAATAGCTCCAGAAAAACAGTTATTAAGTTTCTCCTTCCTGTAAAGTAACAATTAATATTTAATTGCCTATTTTCCCTTTTCAAAGCTGCTCCTTCACAATTAGCACATACTCAGGTAATTTCAGTTCTAGCCGACGACATTCTACTTCATCCCAAAGTTAAGTGGAAATACTGACAAGCAGCCTGGCTTTGAAGTAACTGCACAGATGTGGCTGTTGCATAAAAGTTTCTCTTTAGAAACTGCTCTACGAAAGCAGCACAGCTCCAGTTTGGGGCAGTCAGTAGCCCTGGAGCAGCAGTGAGTGGAAAAGCTGCCTGCACATCTGCCAGCTCCAGAAATGAACTCGGGTCCTGGGTTTGGGTGAGCCTTACCTGACACAGAGACTGTGTGAGACCTCACTCCTTGCTTCTCATTGTTGGCCAGCCTGGAAAACAGAGGTTGGAAGCGCTGAATGCTGAACATTCTTCACGGGCACAAACTCTGGAATCCATCCCACCAGGCACCTACTGTAATTAGCAGGGCTGAGCCACCTCCCCCAGGCACAGGATGAGAGGGGGAGAGAAGGCACAGAGGAATCTACCACTCCATCCCATCCGGGGGAGAGAGAGTGATTTTAATTAGCACCATTCACAGAAACAACAGTGAGTATGAAGGAAAACACAAAACCTAAACTGTGCACAATTCTAAGATGTCTGTAATGTGCCTATGCTTCTACTTTCTGTGTGATCTGTGGGAAATGGAGTATGAATTGAGCTTCTGTCTGTAAGGTGACTTATCCTGGACTATTTTGAATTAATTTACATGTCAACTAAATGCAGAAAACCAATTGCATTTAAATGTAGCTATGTTTTAATGTTCACAATGTTGTATCATATATTGTTCATTATGTATAAATGTATTGCTCATTACATATAAACGTTCATTATGTTATGTATAAATTACGTATATGCTATATTATACATATATGTTCATAAGGATCAGAAATTCTACCCAATTCTCAATTTTTCATCACTTACTTATACAACCAAAATTTTAAATGGTCATGAGAGCACTGCACTTCATGCCTTCAGAAATCAGGAATTTCATCAGGCAAAGGCAAATCTTCCCAGACGCAAGATGCTGTTGGTTGGTAATTTTGTGTATTTGGTAAAAGCTCTGCTGCTAAACTCAGAGCACATTTGGTGCTCTTGTTAAACAGACTCAAGTGTACAAATTCAGTTTTGGTAAACTGCCCCAAAAATGAGAAAAAACTTTTCCTTCAAACCTTATTTTATCCCAGAAATCTTTATAAATAAAAAAGGGTTACAATTTATGTAATTAGAATGTTATTCTGTGTTTCTCACTTGTGCCTATTTAAGTAAATAGAAATTTTCCTGTTTCTTAAGTGCACACTAAATTTACTTATTTTACTGCTTCCACCCTCAACTTTTCTCCCCTGAAATTAAATTTCTCTCTTTCTACAGCATGAGAAAGCTGCCTCGTAGTGAGAGCGGCAGCAGAACCTGTGTGTAATCACTAATTTGGGAACAAATTGTATTCCATGCTCCATCCAGTAGTTAAGAAAGTAATAAAAATAGTTCTGAACTCCTTCCAGAAATAAAGGAAGAAACAAGGTGACTGGATCAAAGCAGGCAATGCCCCTGTGTCCCAAAATAAAAAGGAGGTAAAACACCATCAACCCCTAAATGTCATTGGGTCTTCAGCAGTTACCTCGTGCTCCTGGACAGGGGTGGCACACCCTGATACAGTGCAAGGAGGACACTGCTGATGTGTGACTCTAAACTGAGTCTGCATGTGGCCACTGAGAACAGTCAGATTACAAAAAAGGGGAAAAAAAACCCAAAAAGGGTCCTGCTTTAAAGACTGAAGTTTAGGAGGCTACAACAAGGAAGTGCCCATGGAAAGGTGAGACAATCATGATAACTTCCAGAGAGGATGGAGACCCAGCCACTGACACCAGGGGAGCAGAGAATCATCAGGAAGAATTAAAGGCTTGCCTACATTAGAGACCACAGACTCCAAAAACAGAAGGAACTGTCCAAATCAGAGCTAAATCAGAAATTTATTCTTATTTACCTTAAAGTCTGGGAAGAAGAAAAATGCAGAGAGGTGTCTTAGCATAATTTGTAAGAATTATTAGATGCAGATAACTTGTCTCAGCACACCCTCGATAAAGTATCAGCATAAAACCAACCATGGAAAAAATGCATCTCTGTTTGCCTGACATAAGATTGGTGTTTTCTAGGCATCCATAATTATTACTGGAGAAGAATTTTTCTGTATTTAAAACAATAAATAGGTATTTACTATGCAATATGAATATTTAAATTAATAACTGCTATTCTTTATTACAGTGAACCTAGATCCCAACTTCAACTGGCCCCATTATGGAAGTTTTACTAAGAAAAGGTGACATGACAGATTTATCATAGCAGCAAAAAGTATTTTTTGTATGTCATATAAGCCAAAAAGGGGACAATCAGCAACAAAATGACCACAGACTGACTCACAGATTGAAATCACAATCAACAACCGTTCAGCATCACTCCTACAATTAAATTTACTCATGGACTCAAAAGAAATAGCCTGAATCTCAGTCAAGTCTTTTCCAAAACATCCTGCTTTTGTTATTGTCAAATATGATGGATGTATTATGCATGTTTTTCCTCAGATTTTCTTTCTAGTATCCTTGTAGTTTAATACTCCTGGTGAGGTTTTTATGCCCTACTGCTATTTGTCCTGGAATCCAAAAGCAACAATAAAAGTTAGGCACATGCAAAAAGTTCTGAAAGCATCACTATTTTTCAAAACACTTTTTTTAATATATAAGAAAAGAAAACACAAAACTTACTTTGGTATTGATGGTAAAGCTCTTTCACCTTCTGTGTAAACAAGAAGAAAACAGGATTAAAGCTTTTTCAAGTTTTCAAATAACCTCTCTCAAAGTGAAATATATATGTGCCTGAAACAATAATCATCACAATCTCTCAGGAAAACTGAGGTAATTCAAAACAATGTTCTATACATATATAAAGAGCAGCATATCAACAACTCCTTCCACCCACTGATACAGACCTTTAGGCAAACTCTCATCTGAGGAAACAACACACACAGAATATAAAAGCCTTTCTTCATTCTTAACAAATAACTCCAATAAATCACTTGCAGAAGGTGCGACACTATCTCATCTCTCTAGTAAAAAATGCTTTTCTTTTATCTCCAAGATGTCCAAAGTGCTAACATATAAATAAAACAACTGAATCCAACTTGGATTTCCAAGTAAGACAACTGAAATAAATCATTAAGGCACATATTATCATATTGATTTCACACTGAGTCGAGACTATACAATAATAATGTTTTGTGCCAGGGAGTAAGTCAGCTTTTTGTACATTATATTCAAATCCTTGCCAGTCTTTCTTTGAAAATGGTAATGTGTATAAAAGCTTGAATGTACATATTCAAGGGGTTTTTTTTCCTATTGGTTTTGATGAAACACTTGGTATTCCTGTGGGGAAGTTACCAAACCTTTAGCAAAACACCTTTTCAGTAGACTGGAGTATGCAGGGAGGGAGAGAAGATTGGTAATTAAAATGTGTTTCACTCTCTACATCAATGTAGCTCTGGTAAAGTGACCTGAGAGAATGGCCATACTTGCAGAAAATGGTGAGACACCCTTCACACAAAATCATGTAAATTCTCACTTGTTTTTCTCAAAAGTTAAAATTTACAGAAATTATAGATGCAAACGACAGTCTCAGCTTTGTGTACTAAGGGACTGAGCAGAGAAGTGCCCCATACCAAAAAGTCACACACAACATGGCAACACACACTAGTTTGGTACATTTTTTTTGCTGTTTACAGGTAGGGAAGCACCACTTGGCTCAGAAGTATCAGCCTGTTTTGATCTGTCTGATGGGGGATGTTGAAAAGGAAGTTGCAGAAAAGAGGTGAAACCAGAAGCTGCAATTTGGAAGATGTGGAGCAGCTCAGCAAAGTGACAAGAGCAAGCACCTGAAACTGCAGGGCAGAGCAAGGACAGTAAGATTATATAAGCAGGTGGGAGATAAAGGTACTGTGATATGTTAGGGTAAATGATACCTTTAGGGGAAGGAAACAGAAGGCAAAAATCCTAAGAGGCAGTGTGGAGTGACAAATATGAGACCAACGGCACAGAGGTGCAGCCTGGCAATGACAGACTGGGGTGCAGGAACCCAAAAAAGAGAGACTGTAATGGGCACGAGAGGATTCAACCTGAATGAAAACTGGGCAAAAGACACCAGGCTTGAAGGAACAGGCACAAGAGGCCTGCCCACTGCTAAGCAAGCCTCCCCAGGGCTGTGAAGAACAATCAAAAGGACTTGAAATTCTATGTGACACCCACAACTGTCAGTTATTAGTTGTGAAATGCTCCTGTGTTCTGGTTTACACCAATTTATGCTGCTCCTGCTGGTTATTTCAATGCTGCTCCTACACTTGGCAAAGGATTTAAGGCTTAGATGGTGCTGATTAATCACACGTGTTACTGGTGGAACATACAATCTCCCTCTGTGTTAAAAGTACTTCATTAAATCGTACATTTAACCTTATCATTCTGTATTTCTAAATCAAGGTAATGGATGCACAATTAATAAGCAGCTATTCAAAATCATTCTCCTTGCTCTTTAATATGTAGCTCCATTGCATGTTAACTGCACAGTATTCAAACTGCACTCTAAAGATGGAATTTTAATTTCCCCTAGGGCTTTTTTTTGTGGAGTATCATATTTGGGGACTTCAGAAAGATCAGTGAATGATTTCATTACACTTGATAGGAATGATTTCATAACACTTGCAGGGCCACAATGCTTCATATGTTCAAGGTACCGAGTTCAGATCAGATCTGACTGTTCTTCCCTCCTCCAACCTCCTAAGAAAGTGAGAAATACCACAGGTGGCAAGTGCCAGCGTGTGCCAAAGTCAAATACTACCTATCAAAGAGGATCTAAAGGAGATAAAGAGAGAATCTGACTTTCCAGTGTGGAATTAAATTTCCTTAAGGAAGAGAATCTCATTCTGTTCCCGCAAGCCTCTGTTCCACTTTCTGAACAGCTTCCTATCAGTGCAAAATGCAAAGCAAGGATCGTAATAAAACATAATAAATCATAACAAAACCAAATCTTTATTCCATTGTAATAGCAAATCCCTTCTCAGCACTTTGTGAGATAGGGAAAATGTGAATACAAGTGGTCTTACACAGTAAGGTGAGCAGCAGCAGGATGTAGCCAACGAGTTCAAAGAAGATGAAAAGAAGCAAAGGAAAGGTGAAGGAACTGAAGGAAAAGTGAAGGAAGTGAAGGACAAGCATTGAAGCAGTCTGGAAAACTGCGAGGAAAAGACAGGGCTAGACAGAGAAAAGCAAAGACTCTGACCCAAGTTAAATGAGTTATTTGTTTCCAGATCCACTGGAACCAAGCAGCACACATGGGTCCACCATATCCACAACTGTTCCACCTGACCATCTCCCTTTTCACTGTTCCCTGCTGAATTCCACAGGAGATACCAGGCTTTGTGATCATTACCATCAGAGCAACAGATCTGGACCCTTGTTGTCCAGGCTGATGAGGCTGGGAAATCTTGACAAAGCAGGCTCAGCCCTGGGAAGAAGGAAGAAGCACCCAGAACTGCCTGGAAGCCATAGCCTGGTGCCTGCAGGGACTGGCTACAGGGACAACACACCCCACTTCACTGCTGGAGATGTGTGTCAAGTGCAGCACTGTGAAAGGACAGAGGAAACTGGAAAAGCAGGCAGATATTAAAAAAAAAAACAAAACAAACACAAAAAGGCATCCAGGCACCAAAAAACCCTCATCCACTATTAAGCAGTACCAGAGGTACACAGAGGTTGCAGTAATGGGGCTGTCCAGAGAAGCTGTAGCTGAGCTATCCCTGAAGTGTTCAGGGCCAGCTTGAACACGGCTTGGAGCAACCTGGGATAGTGGAAGGTGCTCCTGCCCATGGCAGAGGCTTGCAAATGAAATTTAAAAGTATCACAAAGCTGAACTGTTCTGTGATTCTTCTGTGATTCTATGCCTCCTCTATCACTGGATATAAGAAAAAAAGAATCTGCACAGAACTCCTGATCTTGCAGACGCCTACGTGCTCTCTGGATACAAACTGCTCACTTCAGGCACTGCTGCCCAAGTTGGTGCTCATCCTTTTACAGTTTATATCCCAAATAAAATACCAAATATTCATTAGTACCCCTGCAGGTCTGAAGTCAAAATTTCTTACTAACAGCATCCCAGTTAAGGCATATGTTGTTTTTCACAAGTTGAAACCCACAACATTTTTGCCCAATTCTATATTCCTTTAAAGAAATGGGATAGGCAGGGCTGTAGTGAGGTTTCCACTGGATTGTCCAGGTGTTTCCACTCTGAGCAGAGCTCCATGCTGGACACAGCAGGTCCCAGGCAGCTCCAGTGCTCCTAGCCAGGCTGGGGGTACCAGAGGGAATGAAAGTTCTCCTCATCTGATTGAAATTATTGTGAAAGCAGAATCAGTGAGGGGTCAAACTAAAGAGGTAACAGAATCCTAAAAATGGGAACACATTGCCATTCCATTAAAATGGAAATGATGCCCAGGGTAAATCTGGGTGAAACAAAAAGCACTTAAGTGAATAACTTCATGAACTATTTAGTTTCGGTATTTTTGAACACTTCCCTGGGCAGCTTGTTCCAATGCCTAACCACTCTTTTGGTGAAGAAATTTGTTCCAACATCCAATTTAAACCTCCTCTGGAGCAACTTGAGCCTGCTTGCTCATGTCCTGTTACTTGTTACCTGGGAGAAGAGACCAACCCTTATCCGGCTACAACCTCCTTTTAAGTAGTTGTAGAGAGTGATAAACACCCCATAACCTAAAGCTGATAACCAGTTCAACTTTTTATGATTTTTTTTTTCATTTGTGCTCTTGTGCAAGAGCTAAGTGTGATAATGGAAAAAAAAAATTCAAGTGTAAAATTTCCATTTTGGTCTAAAGGGACCTGTCTATGAAAATATTTATGAAAAACAAAACAAACTGAATGGAAAAATGCCAAATACTGTCCAGGTCTTAAATATTACCAAGCACTCTCCCCAAATTAAGAGGAACTGGATCATTACTGGACAGCATGACAGATATCACAAAAACAGGCTCTGTCAGCAATCAAGAAGGACAACTTACAATACTTGCAAAAAATGTAAATTTACAACAAAGAGGGATGGGAAAGCTCACAAGGGGATAAAACAGCTGTGGGATCAAGAGATGCTACATGATTTGTTTCTGATGTGTCTTATACAATCAAAGCTCACTGTGGGAGGGATCTGGGGATGCAGGTCATGATGGGGACAGCTCTCCCATGAAATGTTTAATGAATATGTTAAGTATTGCTATGAACTTCAAAAAAAGAAAACCTTAGACAAAAGGAACCTTAGACAAAAGAAAGCCAGCATTTATTTCAACTAGAGGAGTTCTCTTCACGTGCATGAAGAGGAGTATTCCCAAAGTGGTACCTGATGTTCCTGTTCAATCACTGCTCATTTGCTCCATGTTAAAATTCCATGTTTTAAGAATAGCACACAAATTAACACCCTGCATTAAATGCACGGATTTATCCTGCACTCACACCTACCAGCAAACCTCAGTGCAAGGCACAAGCAAATCAGAGATATTGCCCCTCAGAGAGCTCAGTGAGCCTAGAAGATGTAACAGCTGCCGATAAGAAAGGTCAGAACAAAACAGGAATTAGGAAGAAAAACTGCAAATGAAGAAGTCAATTTTGATGGGCATCACCACCAGTGTGGAAGTGGCAAGAACCAAAGCCCACATGTGCCCCTAAAGGAAACGCAGAGACAGAGCTATCCATTAATTCAGGCAAGAGGTCATGTGTAAAGCCATAAAAAAGTTTTAGAAGATCAATTGTGGCTACAACAGTTCAGGCTTGAAAACAGCCAATCCAGTGGCATTAGAAGGAAAGTTCTGGGAGTGAACAATAAGGATTGTAGCAAAACCCAAACCATGATTTCTCAGAACACAAGAGGCACAAAAGAATTACACTCACAAGCAAACTACTCTAGTGACACGACAATCTTGGATTGTGATGCCTATTTTACTTTTAGAACAATAAACTATTATCACTGATAGCTAGCTTATCCTTTTAGTGTCAGATTTTGGGACCAATGGCTCATCATCAGTGAGCTGTGCACCAGAGAGAACTGGGGTTGGCTTGGAGAGCTGAGTTTGTGCTGAGGGAAGATCTTCGTTTGTGTGGAGATAAGGCTGCTCAACTAACACAGGTTCTAATAAAGCTGCTTGTGTTGGAGCTAAAGGTCACTCACACACACTAAGGGTCAGAAATAACAAAATCCATGCAAATTCAAGAATAATTTGAACAATTATCATTTGCTGTCAAGACACCTAACACCCTAAGATGACATTTCTTTTTTACTGAATGATCAAGTGTAAGTTTGGGGATTTTTTTGAGCCATGCACAGGCAGGATGTTAGAGATGGACCTCGAAAAGACCTGAATTATGTTAACATTACCTCAGGGAAAACCTGTGGCAGAAAAAAGCAAGAATATGGCTAAAAGAGACTCAGTTTCACACTGAAGAGATGCTGGGATAGTTTATGTCCTTTCTTGTATTACAAACAGGGAAGAAGTAACTACTTTATTGTTTTAGAAAGCAGGAAAGTTGGATGAATTTCCATGAGGAAAGATGAGAGCAACAGGGAAGAAGGAAACTTCATCCTTAAACAGTTTTGCTTGAAAATTTTTCATTAAGGCTGTCTGAAAATCCTAATGCAATTTAATTAAATTCTCTCTAAAACTAGATGTACCTGCAACCTCACCTCAGTGCTTCCAGCTGGTTAGTTGCTACAAAAACAACTGATAGACACTATAAAATATATCTCTGTTTTACTTCTACTTTAAGAGAGAAACTCACTAGACCTCTCGAGATTTTTATTTTTCAAATGGAGATGTTTTGAGTATCTAGGAGAAAGGCAGAAACCAAATAATTATAACCAGTCAGAACCTTATCCAAATGCATCCTAACCAACCTCTCTGAATTTCCACTTGTATATTAAGGAATCATGTTATAAGATAATACACCCTTTCTTTAATAATTACAATTTACTTCTGCAATTTAAGTTTGGAATTAGTGTAGAGCACTGATTACTGACACCAATCTTAATTACCAACCACTAAGCAATTTTTGATGGAGTGACAATTCACTATCAGTGTTTCTCAGCGCTCCTCCCAGAAAGAAGAGAGAGAGTAAGTGAGGGTTTTGCTGCTACCTCGTGTCTTGTATTAAAATGCAAAGGGAGCTCTGAGTAGCCGTGAGGATGAAGCTGTCCTTACCTTTCTGAGGCCTGATGATGAAGGACTGCGTAGCTCCGTTCACCAGCCGGCAGTAGCCGTCGATCAGGTCAGCCATGTTCTCTGCAATGGTTAAGGATGGTGCTGTCACTGTCAGAGGCTACAGAAGGGAAAAAAACAAGGCACCAACAAAGAGGAATTATTGTAGTTGCAAGCACTGAGGGGAACAGCTGTGTCATTGCATCAGAACTTTACACACGCCTGCAAACCGTAAACAGAAGAATGTGGGTAAGCAGGGAATCACCAGAGAGATTCTTGCTTTGCCTTTTGTGCAGTGCATTTCAAACAGGAGGTTCAGAAAGCACAGCTGGTAAAACCTTCCACCTAAATGTAGTGTTAATTTGGGCTTATGAAGTGTAAACCACTGTTGAATACAACTGCTACGACTTTCAGGTTCATAATTAAGACAATCCCGAAGAAGCTGTTTTTCCCTTGAAGCTCTTTTTTCCCACCCTCTGCAGCAATTTATTCTTGGCCTAAAAACAACCCTTCCCAATTTCAAAAAAGATTTTAAAAAATAAAATGTGTACAGTGGAAAAAGAGACGAGAGACATAGAGACAAGCTATTAATTTTAATACCACCAACATTCATCATCCTCTGCACTGATCTGCCACCCTCCCTCAATCCTGCTCTACCACTCTTTTCTGGTGCACTGGACCAAGGAAAAGATTTGATTTCACTTCCAGCACTGCCTTCATGTAATATGAGGGAACAAATTTTCCTTCTTTCACATTTCCCCTTTACACAAATGTAGAATTGCTCTGTTTCCTCTCTAGGATGCAGTACATGTGCACAGGCTGCTATTAAATTGCATTTAAGAGCTACTGTTTTTATATTAAGCTTCTTCTATGAATATCAAAGTCTACAAGCACCAGATGCAAAACCTAAAACATGTAATGAATTCTAAATCTGTTTTAAAACCAAACGTGGAACAGAAGTCCAATATAGAGGATATCCACATTAAGAGTATACTAAACTCCACTCCTGGCAAGGAAGAACAAAGTTAGTTGCAAGTTTATCACCACTGCCAATAACACACCTCAGGTGCACCAGCTATCTTGAGTTGCAACATCCCTTTCCTGTCCTTGTCTTCACTGTTTGAATACTGAATGGTTTGCACTTGATTGAAGTCTGCTAGATGGGTTGGCTGCAGAAAGACAATGCAAAAAATGAGGAACAAAAATTACAGCAAAATAGCCTGCCTTTATACCAGGTGTTGCAAAAGCACAGGGAGACTTTGATCTCCAAAGGACACATGCAGAAATCTGTTCTCTGTTTCTTTCTAGAGTTTCATTACCACTGGCTAAGAACACACAAATATCCAGAGTGTCTGGGAAAGGAATCCAGCTCCACGGTGCCCACAGAGGTCACTGTTGAGTAACGCCAGACACCCAAGTGGCAACAACCTCGTGGATGTCAACAGAGAAAACTCAACAGGCAAAAACCACATGGAACCCACGCTGACACATTCCCAACATCCCTCCAGACTGCTGGAAAAGGTATGTTCCTAGCTGTGTATTCCTGATTTCCCTATCTTTTCACTACTTTTGAATTCATTTCAACAGAAAGCTGGACATGGGCTCAGCTTAAGATGTGATTGTAAAGTTCTCAAACATTTTGCTGAAGGATCTGCCTGGACAGAGCTCCCTTGCACCGTGGGGGTGCACAGGAAATACTGCAATACAGTCAATATCAGGTAAGGAAAAGGCTGAGAAGGGTATGAAGAAAGCAAATAAGCAGTGCCTGCACAAATGTGCACACAAACTGGTTAAACAAGCTTTGCATTTACACATTCCTAAGAAGAACAACTCAGACTAATCCACATTTCACTGGTAAAAAGTCCTCACCAATGCTTCAAATTCTACAAGTGAGCACTTCACTGGGTAGAAATGCCAACAAATTCAGTGCTAAGGCTGACATTGCCTCTGTACCTAACACCAGTGCCTTCCGTCTGATCCCAAATCACAAATGAATATCTGACTAAGAGCTGTACATGCTGAGCTCCCAGCTTGGCTGTGTTTAACCCTGAGATCAGGCTTGTCACTCCCCTTTCTGTGACGTTCAGCTCACAACAGGTCATGGTTGCTAACATGGTGACTGAGAAAAAGCCCCACAGAACAGAAGCAGACTTACATTTGCACCCTTGTCTGTCAGGTAACTGATTCCCTCTTCTGGGCCAATTGCCAGCTCCACTGAGATAATCCAGCTTGACTTGAGAGTCAAAGGAGAAAGACAGGGCAAAATTTCAATAGTAAGACAAGGACTTGCTATGGAACATTATCCTCCAAAATTATAATTACAGCTTATAATAATTAATATCTATGAGCTTTTCTAGTCTTCAAACAAATACAAATTATATAAAAATCAAGTAATTCTGTAAGTAGCAAAACCCCTCATGGTTGGTTTCCTGGGGATCTCTGCCACTCAAACTGCATTTACATGTGTTTTATCTTGGGTCTACATGAGAACTATGGATTTCCTGTATTTCCTCTCCTCATGAACATTGACATTTAAGATCTAATTTCTGCTGCAGTCTCTGTTTTTGCAAACCCTCCAGACTTAAAGGCCCTTCCTCCAAATTTACTTGAAATCGGTAGAGATTAACAGGCATTAGAGGAAAATTTATAAACAGAAGCTGAGAAGCCTCATTTCCTCATGGAAACAGCTGAAAAAGTGCTTGACTTTCACAAACAAAGCACAAACAAAATATATTTCATTTTACATGCAATTCTTACTGAACTGATTAATGATGCTTTGTTTTTTTAACAGTCAATGGAGAAAGTTCTAAATAAAATCAATAAATACAATTTGCTGCTGATGAAATCCAATCATCTCTATGAAAACAGAAACTAAGCAAGCAATTATTGTAGAACTAAGCAAAAGCAATCAGATTTCTAACTCCAGAATGTATTCTGGTGACTATCACATTCCTCTACTTACACCAAGAGCACACTTGAAGCATTCCTTGTCAAATCTGTACACTGGAGAGAGGATCTCAAAGAACTTCAAAATACTTTCTTCTCTATTGAGGTTGGCAAATTGTCGAAATGTTTGCTGGATTAATTTCCGTAGTGTTTTGGCCTGTGGATTAAAACATTTAGAGAACAATTATTTTAAATCTAATCACTGAGGGACATTTTAAGAGTTTTGGTCACTTAGTAGCACTAACAGTGTCTTTATCAATGTAATGCAGACAATTCTCAAGGAAAAAAAAAGCTTCAAAATATAAGGAGCAATTCTGCCTTTTAACTTCTGTTTAAATTACTTCTGCTGTCTTACAGAGAGGATATCTAACTAACAATGTTTTGAATAAGTTATAATAAAAGACCACATGTAACCCTTCCAGGAATATTTGTTCTAGGTTCCTCATTTCTCCCACCTTCTGAACTGAGTCCCAATACAAAACCACAGCAATATACACCTTCATATGAGGTTTTAAACCTAAACCACCATCCTCTCTCTTGCCTGGTAATAACAAGCCAACTGTAGCTGTATCTTAATTTCTGCACACAATAACTTAGACTATCCATAATGAAGTGGATTCTTTCAGTCTGATAATACGCAAAAAAGCTTCAGTATAAAAAGCTGAAATTTAAATAGTAGACTGAATGTAAAAACTAAACCCAACATTCAGATTAAACTATATTAACTATGTTGTCTAGCATTTTATTAACTGTTTCCAGGATAGAAATAACCACCTAGAGCAGCACAAAGAATAGCTAAACTAAGACTTTTTAAAAGTGAATTATCTGCCTGTATATAATGTATAATCCCTGGAAAGGCAACCACTCATATGAAAATAAAAACAGGATCTGAGAAGCAGTATCTCTAAGATGCCCCCAAACTGAACAAGCCAACAAAAATTATGAATAAAAACATCTGCCTAAAGTGAATGAATGGGTTTAAAGAACCCATTTCTAATGCATCTTTCAACTAACAATAATGACAGAAAGCAAAACCATGCTTATCTTTGCAATATGTCAAGGTTAAGACAGGAATTAGCACTGTTCTTCCATCCAAACATATCTGAATGTCCCATTTGAACGGCAGTAAAACTCTTTATTCTCCCACACTGCCTGTTAACAGCTCCGGGCACTGCATAAATACCAACTTCCTTTTGTTGTTAGCACTTCCAGCCAGATTAGACACTCATTTTTAGAAAGACTTTACAGAATGTTCAGAAGTCAAAACAGCCAGAAATGTTTATGTGAAGTGTTCAGGAGGAGCTATTCCAGTAGCACTGATCCAAGGGTGTTGCATATTCACAAAATCATCAGTTTTGCAATGATGCACATATAGCACATACTATATTGTCAAATTAACAAAGAAATTGGTGACTTTGTGTCAATTTAGCACAACCAATTATCAGCTGGATCATTAAGGTGGCTGCAGAAGTGGACAGGGCAGTCAGGAAACCTCCCTCGTGCACCCAGAGCTGCCTCAGGCTTTGTTAGGACTCAAACACCCTCCACTGGACCTCCTTGTTATCTTTATTTTTACAGAGAAAACCAACTTCAAGGGAACTGAAACCCTCAGCCTTAGCTTATCACTGGCAAATACGAGGAGCAAGACACTACAAAATAAAAAAGAATTTTCCAGCTCAAGGTGTCCCAAGGATCTCAGCCACTCAGCTGATGAAAGATACTTTTTTCTGAACAATTCCAGCATCACTTTTACTGCAAGGAATACTGGCATATGTTATCTGGCTCTTTTCAGTCCACCAAGAAGAACTGGTCACTTTAAATTTTAAGATCATGAGCAAAGTGTAGAGACACAAAGTCTGTTAGAGTCACAGAATGGTTTAGGTTGAAAGGGATATAAAAGATCATCTTGTTCCAAACCCCCCTGCCATGGGCAGGGACACCTTCCACTATCCCAGGTTGCTCCAAGCCCCATCCAGCCTGGCCTTGAACACTTCCAGGGATGGGGCAGCCACAGCTTCTCTGGGCACCCTGTGCCAGGGCCTCACCACCCTCACAGGGAAGAATTCCTTCCCAGTATCCCATCTAACCCCACCCTCTGGCAGAGGGAAGCCATTCCCTCTGTCCTGTCACTCTGTCCCTTGTCCAAAGTCCCTCTCCAGCTCTCTTGGACCCCCTTTAGGCACTGGAAAGAGCTCTCAGGTCTCCCCAGAGCCTTCTCTTCTCCAGGCTGAACAGCCCCCAAAACACATCTCTTCCATAAAAGAAGCATCTATCAGAAATGTCTGCAAATAGCAACTTCAAGCAAAATGAACCGAAAACTTGCTCTTAAAAGCATGTCTCAGAACCATTGTTCCCTCTCTGTGTTTGTTCAAGGCAGAGAGAATTGAGAGAAATAATTATTTTTACATTTCATGGTTATCAGGAACCCTCCTTTGTCTTCCAGTTCAAATTCCCTGGTGTTCACAAAGTGGAAGAGCAATTTAAGAGTTTGGACCAATCCTGTATTATTTTGAATAGGGATTTCATTTTCATTAAAAAGCAGACTTGCTTTTCCTTCCCTTGCTTTCCTTCTTCACATGTCCAACAATTTTTTTCATGTCTTTACGAGGTTCCACTCAGCTTTACCTTCTGGCAATTCTTGCTACTTCTTTTCTCCTCACTTCAGGATTTCCAAAGTGCAGTTTTCTTGGTCAGTCAGTTTTCTGGCTCCATAATATTATTTTTGAGACAGTGATTCATACTTTTACGTCTGGAGCCTTTTACCACAATTTTCCCGTTAGCAGAAAATACAGTTTCAGATAATTGCTTAAATTAAAATGCAGAGGGGATTACTTAAATCCACTTGACTTCATTAGCTTCTGATTTCCAAAAGTCTTTTGAAACAAAACCCTGTCATGACAGACCTTTTGTGTTTACCCATTTAAATCACAATGCAGATTCTTTCCAAATCTGAGGTTGAATTCTGTTCTTTCTATAAAGCACTGCTTACCAAAACCAGCTCCAAAACAGCAATTTTTGATTTGTACTTTCACTTATGAATTGTAAGAGATATTTTACCAGGACATTCATATCGAGGCGGCTAAAAATGTAAAATACTTGGTGACCATTCTTAATCCCCCTTTTCAAAATACGTTGAGAAAAAATTTGCATTTTTTACTCTGAGAACATATGGACTTCAATGGCAGCAAGATTCAAGTAACGTTTATAGTCTTAGCAAGGATTAACATAAGCAGAAATTACTGGAAATCTTCCTTGAATAAGTTGGATACAGTCTTGAGCAAGGAAGGCAGAACATGGTTTATCAAGTTCCCAGAAAAATATTCTTTTTTCTTGCAAGTCCCCTTCCTCTTTCTCCAGAAATCTCATTTTTCTTTAATGGAAGGAAAAAAACAAAAACGTTATTTGATCCAAGAGCCTCCAAGGATTTGTTTTGCACTTTTACCCCCAAGGTTTGAGAGGCAGAGCTGTGCCCCTCTCACAGCAGCTCAGCAAGGCCATGTGAATCACTTTACCCTTGTCCTGCCAGCTGCATTACTGGGATTCAGATCCCAACAACCCAACAGACAGCTTGTATGTTTTTTACAAAGCAGAACTGTGCAGCAATTCCCTTAGGACTGCACAGTGAAAACTAGAATTCAATTTTCAGATTCCTGACACTTTTTTCTTTACAGCAGTATAAGATTGACTGGAGTTGTAATTACCTTCACTGAATCTAGTAAACTCTTCGGGAAAAACCGTCTCAAACCAACATCTTTCCTGAAAGAAAAAATACACCCAGCATAAATATCAAAAACATTGTGCAATATTATATTTGTCTTTTCAGGGTGGTGTTTTGGGTCTGGTTTTTGTTTTGGTTTTTAACCAGTCACTCCAAGACACCAGTATATAAAAATTACTAAACAATCTTCATAGCAAGGTCCTTGACAATCTCAGAGTAACCAACACAGTACCATTGAAACTCAAACTACAGCCACTCCACATTAAATGTGGGACAGCAGCATCTTCTAGTTCAAATCCCAAAGGATTTTGCATTTAAACAGGTTCATGTGTAGAGAGCCTGTTATTATTTGAAATGCTGGCATGGGCACAGAGGAGTTTTGAGAACAAAAACTGTTCTTTGTACATGTTTTAATTATTTCAAGAATACAGAACAAATATTTTTAGAGCTTGTAGTAAGGCGAGAAGGGAACAAGTAAGTGGAAAACTCTGAAAAACCTCTATTAGGATGTATAACAGAGAATTATAGAATGGTTTGGGTTGGAAGGAACCACAATGAACATCTATTTGTCATTGGCAGAGACACCTTCCACTTGACCAGCTTGCTCAGCTTGGCCTAAGGAATCCAGGAATCCATAGAGTAATACTCATGATATCACCTCACTAAGCTATTCCACTACTGTTTTACCCTTTGACGTATTATAATTAAGGAGCTGTTTGAATTTCTATTATTAATTTTTTTCTCAGATTGAGAAAATTAAAATTACTACCTTTTTCTTGCAAGTAATCTCACTTTTTGCAACCATAAATCGGGTGACTGTGGGCTCAGATTTTGCAAACTGAATTTATCAAGCTCATGTTCACACTCATAAATTGGGTTGTATCCCTGGTTTGAAAATCAGAGCCATTAAATACTTCCATGCTGCATGTAGCTTATGTCTGACGTGTTTGTGTCTCTACAACTGAACATCAGCTTCTAAACAAGGTGCTTGAGAAGTTGCCAGTGATATGTTAGTGCAGAAGACACCACTGTACAACCAAGGGGAAAAAGCCTGCAGATAAAAAAGAAAAAACTAAAAGAAAAGTATAAACAGGAAAAAGATTTATAGCTCAAAGGTGTTACTGACTTTTTTCCTTTAAATTTAGGACATTACCATTTCTTTTCAAACATTCTTATCTGCTTCTGGAACAAGTATGAAAGCAAGCTTGACATAACTGCATGCTTTGAACATACCCAGAAAAACATCTGGAATTCTTACATTTGGCAAAGAAAGGAAAAGCCGTTAGCGAGCAGAGATATTCAGGATTTATTTACTGCTACCTAACGGCACAAGAACAAAGCCAACAGTGAAGTCAATAAAAAAGGCTCACTCAGAAGAATAAACCAGGGTATTTTTAAAGCTCTCTGAAGAAGAGTAGCATACAATTTCATACTAAAAACATCCTCAACCAGGAGGAGCAGAATGTTCATGTGCAGCACTGGCATCTGTGCAATGACAGTAAGCTGCAGGATTATAAAACTTTTATAAATGTTAATTCCTTCCATGCATTTCTTCTCAAATGCAAATGATTCTCGGTTTATCATCCCACACAGTTAAATGAATCTAACACACTATTACCATCTAAATAATATGCAAAGACATTTTGACAGGGATATATTAGTTTAACATTAAGTATCTGAGAGAGAGATGGTGCTTCTGAAATGAAGCACCTTCCATCACCCTGGTATCCCTCATCTTAACAGTCCTGCAGCACACGGCTGCCACAGCCTCATTTGATTCATTACTAGAACATGTTGTAGAGCAGCCTTTTGAACAGATCTGGGTGCAACAAACCGAGAAGAAATTCCTAGGCAGAGTACAACAGACCAAAACTCTTAACAAAACTTGTTAATAAAGCATTTCTTGTGTTTAGCTGAGGCAGCAAATTTATTTACTGGAGGAGAATTTAACAAAAGAACCACACAGATTTAATGCCCTGGCCAACAATAACCTGAGGGTACCTATAAATAAGAGAATAAGCACAGGAAATTGGAACATACTAACAGTTTTACATACACAACACTACAAACTCCTTCCCACCTGTGCTACTTGGGGGGGGAATGGCCAACAGAGGACATACCAACTCAGGGCTCTGGAGAAGAACTCAGATGTGGTTTCTGATTGCCAACAAGAGATAACGAGCACTGAGAGCCTGGTTCATAGAGTCCTACTACAGCTTTGTATTTAACCTCATCTACTCCAGCCTACTTGGGGGTTTAAATCTAAATTCAATATTTTAAAAGTACAAACTTCAATACAATTAATAAAACACCAACTACGGATAGGTGATACTGTTTGTCTTACAATGAGAAGCAGCTTTAGGCAGTATATATCATGTATTTTTCACCTCAATTCAAGTTACAACAAAGAAAGTGACATTAGATTAACATAATAGACTTTAACATGCTTTTTACCAAATTGTGGCTGCACCTGTTCCTTCCTATAGCTCCCACTTCTGTAATTGTAATTATTCCTGTTCTCTGCTAACAGGCTTCACATTTATTATGAAAAAAAATCTTTCACTCCATGAAGGCCCAACTATTAAAAGGCTACTTAACAGTTTGATCCTGCCCACCATTTCCCATCCAGATCTGTTCTTGTATGACAATCTGATCACAGACAAATATACATCTAACAAAGGCAGGCAAGGAGCAATCACACCCAATGCAGAAAAGGGCCATTTAAAAATTGCTCTCAGCTGGTTAAGTGCCTCATGATGTACTAAAACTAGCAATCCCCCATCAAAAAACCCAAAAGACCTCACTTGAGCAATAAATACTACTTGTGCAGTTAAACATTTATGGGTTATTAAGGTGGTAAGATCAAATTAATGCATTTTGGGGATCACTGGCACTTTTTGCAGACCCTTTTCAGTTTGTAATTATCTTTACTATAGTCACTTTAAAGTGGTTTTATCCTTCATCTTTCTCAGCTAAATCCCACAGAAATCACATACTGCTTCTCAAAAAAACCCAAATTCTTGAAATGCAAAATTTTTCATGTCCAATTCTGCATGACATGAAGCTGTTACATTTTGCATATCAGGGTTTTGCTTCACTTTGCCTTTCACAGCAGCAATGAAGTTATTTCCTACCAAAGCAGTCACTGTTTAATAAACACAGAGACTGAAGGAAAGAAATCACTGTTAAACTGGAAGCAGCACCACACTGAGTCCTCCTGGAACTCTCACCTGTTACAATTATTAATTTATACTTTGTGTGAACTGTTATGACCCAGCTTTCTTTTGTCTCATTGTTTCCAAAGTCATTAACATAATTACTAATGCTTGTAGCTTCTGACTTGCCAAAAAATTGACTTAAAAACAGTTTACTCAAGTTCTCACTGGAACATATACATGTAAACAGCACCAATCATAACTCATATACTTGCAAATATTTTTTTATCCCCTTTTAGTCTTTTCTGTCTGCTCATCCCCTTTATCTTCGTTAGTCCTTTCTCATTTTGTGATGTGTTTCCTCAACCAGGATATTTCTGCTAGTGGCTACAGACAAAAAACCTGAAGTCCTTCAAAAAATTAATTTAAAAAATCCCTAATTCAAACAAAACCAAAGCTTAAAAAAAACCTGCATAAAATAGGAGGACTACAGAAATACCAAATACTCTACAAATAAGCAGGCTATTCCTCAAAGTTATCTTTACCTACTAAAACCATAGATTCCTCAAAAATCCTTGTACAATTATTCCTTGTGGTATAAAATCTTAACTTCCTCCTCCAAATGCTCTAATTTGATACCACTAGAAGTTAGCACATATGTGTTATTAAAAACAAGATTTAAAAAATAAAGACTTCCCTGCTGCACCAACCTTTTATCCCAATTTTGTCTTTAACTGTACAGCACCTTTTCACAAGGGTAATTAGTAGTGATGAGCACATCATTGGTGCACATATGTCTGAAATTTCATCCACTATATAAATACAAATAAAACCAGTTTTCAGTCCCTGAAGCTTCTAAAGGACTTTGGCTTGTTTGAACTGAAGCCATCTCCTGTCCAACATGAATAAGAAGTAAATAAAATATTTCAGTACAAGGATGCTCCTCAGTCTCCTTAAAATTTGTGATACACAGATAAACAATAACCTTGTTAACTGCAAGGTCAAAAGGCAGAAAAAGCCCACACAGAGCAAACAGAAGGAAAAACAATACCACAAACATTTTCAAGTAACTCAAACTTCACCACAGATGAGTCACAACTGAAGAATGCAACTGAGCACAGAAGAACATTTAGGAACTTGGCACAGAAAAAACACAGAGGAACAAAATCACCTTACAACCAGAGTTGGCAAACCCCATGAACATCAGCAAAATTGCTAAAAAATCATAATAAGCCTCCTGATCAAGTTTAAACAACTCCAAACCTGTTTCACTAGACCAGAGTTAAAGGTACTTTTCCTACTTCTACATCTCAATGGGCTTCATCATCCTTTTCTTATATTAAAGCATCTTAAACGTGATGGAACAGAAAATTACAACAGAAACGTTCTCTTATTGACCTGAATTTATTGTTCCTGATGCAGAGAAGGGACAGTTCAAACCTCAAGCTAGAACACAATACTTACTCTAACACTTCATAGTTGGACTTCTTTTCTAATGCATTGCCTCTCATCTCTCCGTAGGATCTCCTGAAGTCAGGAAAAATATTTGAAAGCAACAATTATTGGATAATTCAGCCTAAAACTACATCAACATAATCAAAACTTCCACTCAGCATCAGAAAACATTGGCAGAATGAATGAAAAGGTAAAGTGTTAAGTACATTATTCTACCTCAACAGATCCGATTTTTATTTTACAAATTAATTGCATTTTCAGAATGACTTTAAACCAGTGCTGCTACAAAAAGAAGAGACCTAACCTGCCCTTTAGCAGCTCCTTTCTACCTCACACTGCACTTCTTTGTGAGAGCCCTCTGTGCACTGAACAGGGAGGACGAGGGGGAGCAGGCAGTGATGAAAACTGCTTCAATGCAAACATGTCCACATTAAGAAATAAATGAATAAATAAGAAAGCTTTGTTAGGAGACGGCTCAGATTGTAATTTTCAGGGAGAAAATGGACCAGTAATGCTCATCCTAAAGAGTCTCAGCAGTTCATCTACGAGAAATATCTCATCAAAATGCTCTGAAGAGCCACAACTTGAGAACCAGGGAAGGCAGGACTTGGCTGACAACATAATCATGGATTATTATATTCATTACATGTTTTGAAATAGGGCACAATGATTTTGTAAATGCAGAAGGAGTTTGCAGTTACACAAAGAATTTTTGTTTTGGGGCTACCAGCAAAACTTGTAACAAAGGCATCAGGTTCTCCTGTGATACCTGGAGAATTTCATAAGCCTAAATTTTGTTTCAATTTGGATAGTACTGTTCAAAGGACACTTTTATTCTCTCCTAACAAGTTTACATTTGTCATTCATTTCTTATCAATTTTACTTCTTTCCTAATCTCCCTGTGCGAGACATCAACATAACTAAAGCAAACGTTTCAGGCTGGAAATTCTCAATAAATTAGCAAAACCCAACACATGCATTTCAAAGCTGGGAACTCTCTCAAGGATCTCTTAATCTGATATATTTATCTGTATTTTCCAGCTGTCTATAGAGTTGACAAGAACACCAAAAACACCCAAAAGGATCCTTAAGATTTAATCATTTCAAAACAGCGCATTAAAAATTGAGTAAATACAGAGAGGAAAGGTAGCAGCATTTATCTATAATTACATTCTTTAGCTGTAGGATTTATATATGCAGAATCACAGGACTATTTGCTAAATAACACCACAGATGCTTTTTTTTTTAAGCATACTTCAATGTACTCTACAGGCCTTTGAATTATTCAGACGAAGAATTCACCCAAAAGGCAGTATCAAGATGTAATTAATTAAAATTTTAAAATAATGTTAATTTTAAAATCACTAGAAATGAGTTAAAATACAGTCTATTCAGTTTTTCTTCAAACTGCTTTGTAGCAAAAAAAAAAGTCTTGTGATGTTTTATTCAACTCTACTGGTCAGAAATTGATGAACTTTAAGCAGTTTCAAAATTAATGTATATATTCTGTCAGAAAGATGTTGAATAATAAATTAAATTATCAGCTTACCGGATTTCAAGGCAACCTAGTTTCAAAGCAATTTCCTGGTCCACTTGATCTGCTATTTCTAACATATAGTCATTTTTCACCTACAGCAAAAGAAGCAGGTAGGCATCACAGAAAGATCAGTTCAGTGCCAACACAGACTAAAATACTCCCCAAACAACTTTCAAATGAATACATCTTAATTTTCTGGAATGACAATTCACAGTGCAGGAAGAGAAAAAAGAATTTGTGTTCATATTCTCCATAAATGAGCTGCACTTTGGGAAGAAATGCATTTCGACTGCAATGAACTTGATTGAAAAATTCCTAATCTATGTCAATATTGGCTATGTTTTATTAAATATTATCAAACTTCACAGAGGACTGAGCAGATGGTTGTACCTGCATTCCAGCTAGGAGAAGGCAGGCTGTGTTCTTCAACTATCCTGGTCAACAGGATTTAATTGTGTAGGTAGATCTAATCATGCAAATAAAACTGATAAATGCCTGGGAATTACAGTGAAAATAAAAATAGAAGTAAATAGAGTAGTATGTGCAAACTGTACTGCACACTGGCATAAAGTAATGCTGAACTAGCAAGAAGAACCAAGAGTGAAACTGGATGATGACCATCTACAGTAGGAAACACTTCAAATCTTTATCACATTTCATGGACTTGTTTTATTTATCAACATGGGTGTGGGAAGAATCCTATTTTTTAGGCAATACTTTTACCACATTACTAAAGTGAACAATTTATGCAGTAACTAACAACAACAAAAAACCCCAAGCAGTGAGAACAGAACCAGTGCCCAAGAACTTCACTCTACAAATCTTGCACCAGTAACAAATCTCAACAGCTTTTCCTTAACAGCTCCTGTTATCCTCTCATGAAAACATCAAGTTGCTGTTGAGATGCTAAAGTTGCAGCAAGGCCCAAAATAACACAAAAATCCACGTGACTGACTTGCAGATCAAAGAGGAGATGATGCACTATGAAAGCAACATGCTTCACCAAGTGGGTTTGTTGAGTGATGACAAGTTGTAAGAACAACTATTTCAAACTACTACTGCTATGAAATACCTAATTTAAAAGATAAGGAATGATAGCAATGGATCCAACAGCTGGAGGTGTTCTCCACTCAGCATTCTCCTCGGAACACAAGAGCATCCACCACAGCATTCCCTCAGCACCAGTGTGGCAGCCGGGTCCTGCTCCAAACTACAAACTAACAAATCTCTTAAAACTTCCAGGATCTGAACTGCAGGCAAAGTTTTAATTTGTTATTAAAAGACACAAAAGAAGAAATATGATAAACTGTGCAAGAGTGAGGAAATGAATTACTACAATAGCTAAAACATGAGAAAAAAGCTTCTCACATTTGAATTCATACAGGCACTCATCATGACAAAATAATGAGCTTTTAACTCTTCTCAATTAAATTCCTACAAATACTAATGAGACAGGAGAATAATTGCCCTTCAGCATCATGTAGTGCGCTATTTGTACACACATATGGAAATAATAATTCTGTATTCCCACAGTAATAATACACACAACATGAATTAATAATTCTCCTCTTCATTATGCTCACAATTTTAAATACTTGGATTTAGATTGGATATTAGGATGATTTCTCCACTGAAAGGGTGGTCAGGGATTGGAAACAGACTGTCCAGGGAAGTGGTGGAATCACCACCTCTGGAAGCATTCAAAGTATGGATGTAGCCCCTGGGGACATGGTTCAGTTGTGGATATGGCAGCACTGGATTAATGGCTGATATTCCATGTCTTTTTCAATCTAAACGGTTCTATGATCCCATAAACAGCAAAATGTACTAAATTACACCAGGATCTCTGTTCATGAGAAAGGACATCAAACTGGGCCTGAATAAAATTGTCAGACACAAGCTCAGGGCAGGTAAATCAGGAGTGGAGTTTCAGGCTTCATGAACTGCCATAAATGACCTCTTCAAACACACGTGGGTGGTGAACAACAGCACAGCCCTCCTCATCCTCAGGTCTACATGGGGATACTTCAAAAGGAGAGGAAGTGTTGAACATGAGTTCAGATCATATACTCAAATTCCAGAAATGCTCATGTCCTTTTCCTGAGAATTCACCTTCCTGTACAGCCTAAGTTACCTCACCTAACAAATCTGTTCACAAAATCCCTTGGCCAACCTGCCTTACATCCATCCAAATCAAATACCCATTCACTGATCCCTTGTATTTCAATAAATTGTTTTGGTTTTCTTTAAACTACAGATTCAATTTTTGAACAATTTAAACAATTTTGCATCACCAGGAAATTTCAGAGCTGTTACCCATCTAGTCCTTGGGGTATTCCAACACCAAGAAGAACTGGCTTGAGCAAAGTAGCTTTTCGGTCCTGACACACAGAACTTCCACTTGCAGAAACAATGCTAATTTAAGGCCCAGGGTATCATGATCAAATGTGTATTCATTTATCTTCACAACTCACTGCCTTATGGATCCCAGCACTCCAGTACTTGATTTGTTAAACTAAACAGCTTAAGATCATCTCCAGTTCATGCAAACATGATTTTAAAATGCTGCTAGCCTACTATTCCGTAAATAAACAAGCAACATTACCCAAATATTTAAAGTTTGGGGTTTATCTCCTCTTGTCCTGTGGCTTGTGAGCTTTCCAGTCATGTTCCCAATTTGACTCTGCAACTACAGGCATCAGATACTGCCTAAGAAAATGTAAGAGACCATCCCCCATTCCAACAAAATGGAAGGGGGAAAAAGAAGTATTTTACATTATATACACCTACTTATTTTAGTGTTTAAATTCTGTGAGTTATAAAAAGAGATTATAAGCTTCAGGAAACCTGTGGTCAGAACCCAGTGGTCTGGATTTAACAGTGTCCTACTATGGAGAGCCAAAGGTGCTTGATTTTTCTCGTTTTTTAATAAACCTGCCTGCACACATTCTTCTTTCATTTTCAGCAAGAAAAAATAAAAGGAAGATTCAATTTCTACTCCCAGAATACCAATGAGAACTTCTCTTATCACCTTTAATTTTACTTGACTATTCTCTTTGAGATGGCATCAGATCAATGCATGAACTAATGCCTGTGCAGAGATTAGATAAGAATTTCGCAGGAGGTTCAGCACAACCTCCTAAGGAAAATGCCAGAGCAAATATTAAGTGGAAGAGACATAAGAGATAATTTAATGGTAATTAAATGCACTGTCACAAGGCAATTGAATAGTTTTCCAAGAAGTCTTTTGTGTTTGCTCAATTATAACTTTTATTATTATTATTGTTAATGTAATTAAATGAGAGAAATGAGAATATTTTCTGGGTTAGACAAACAAAGGCCCCATCTTCAAGAGCACAAAGACTATATGCATACAAAGGCACAAAAAATGAACTCTCAGAAATCTAAGAAAATCTATCTGTTGACTACAAATTCAGAAGTATGTTAAGAGGGAGGATGAATCCTTCTCTGTGGGGTTTGGAGATCCTGCTATCTGTGAGCTTGTCACACTCCTTGACAGGCAGATCTTTACCTATGGCCTGGAAATTCAGTTAACAGTGTGCAGTACCTGGAGAAGCTGGTATTTATTTATTTATTTATTTATAGATAGATATATACACACACACATCCTTTTCAAGCAGATAAGCACCACTGCCACATGTCTCCTCTCCAGTTTAATTGTTCAGGATGGGATCTCTCCAAAAGCTACACCAGAGAAAAAAGGCAGGATGCTATTTAAAACACCTTAATCGTACCCAGTTTGTAAGACAGAAATAATTTATATAAACTTCTCACACAAATCTGGTTTTGAAAAAGCAACCCCAAAAACCCAAGTGGCCAAACAAGAAACCAGAACAGCTACTCTTGACCCCTTTCATGAGCCCAACAAAGCCTTTAAGGTGCTCCTGTTAAACCTGTGTGCTGTTACTCCATTTATACCCCATACTAGAGACCAGATGCTCTGGCAATGATAAAATCACATGAAGTCTGTATTTATCTCCAATACTTTACGGTCACAATGTTATAGCAATAAAAATGCATAAAGGTCAACAAGGCAAACACTTGGATTTACACCAGGAATAAGAATTCAAGTATCAACACTGCTAAAATCCTATATATTTTTTATTTGGTACCAATCAAAACCCAAAAAGTGAGTCACTTTGGTGTACGTTGCTTGTAACACATTTGCTTCCACTGACTTACTAATTTTTTATTCCCACATAATGTGCTTATCTCAACTCCCTGAGAAAAATACACTGGAAAACAGTTTAAAGGAGGATAAGAGACAAAAAGAATTTATTGCTGCAAACTGCTGTGTTGATTTCAAGAACCTTTTCCCTTGGATTTTTTTAGTATGTTCTAACAAGTTTAAATCAGATTTACAGTCAAGCAGGTGCACGCTCTGGGGGGAAAGGATTAGTCTACTTAAGTTCCATTAAACATGGAATAACTGAAATAAAAACTGCTTCAGGCTTCCAGGGGAGTACTACTGCAGTGCCAGTGTCAGAGGAAGCAACTCTACCTAAATTTGCTCATTCACAGGGTGGCAAATCAGAATTAAAGTGTGACCTACACGTCACATTTGGAGTTGACTTCTTGGCCACAACAGCTACAAAGAGTCTGATACAAAAAAGGACTGCAGCGTGAGGAAAATAGGAATGTCAAGCACAAAAGCACCTCTCAGAGGTAAGGAAAAGAAGTCTTGTACATGTTCTGATAAAATAAAAAACGAAACAAAATTTGTCATTGCCCCCACACATAGAATACACATCACCATCAGTGAATACATGCTTAGAAAGGGCAGTAATATCCAAAGCAACAAAGGATTTTGAAATCCAACACAATCCTACACCATATTTCCTGATTTATTACTGTCCTGATATTCAACAGCAATTTGCTTTATTTAAAATACTTTCTAATCTTAATAATATTTTAAAAATATTTTTTAATCACTCTTCATCTTTTAGCCAGAACAGAAATCTCTCTTCTGTCTCCAGTATTTTGGGCATTAAAAGTTCAAAGATACTCCTAAATCATAACAAAAACAAGGAGGTGAACACAATGTGAACTAAAAGCTTTTCCCACATGGAAGACGGGCACAGAAACACAAGCTCAGTTTCATTTCTGATGTCAAGACTTAAAAAATATTTGCTCTTTTACTTGAATGGGGGAATTACTGATGGTGTCACTTCTAACTTCTCCAAATTTACTAGGAAATAATGGGCAGTTTCTCAGCTACAGAAATGGGTAGCAAATTCCAGATGGAACAATTTAAAATAAAAATTGGAAACAGAGGAAAGCCCATGTTTGTGAAGATGGAGAAATTAGAGAACAGCCCTATGCTATGATTTAAGGAGAAATCTATCACTGGCCACGTATTTTATATACCAGCTGCTACTTTCAAAAGCCATCTGCTTCATTTTCCTGCACACGAGTTTTTTATGCAGCTGCAGTATTTCAGAAGAAGGTTCACCCAGGCTGACAAGCAGTTCATAAAAACACCATGCTGGATTTAGATTTCTTTATTAAGAACAACAGTAAAATAATTCTGAACTTGGCAAATGCTTTCAAGTTTAGGGATTTTTAGAAAAAAGCCAATAGATAACTGCGTCTTAAAAAGATATTTTAGGTTTAAACTTGTTTATAGCCTTATAAATTCTTAAATAAAATTATCAGACTTGACATTGAGTTTTCAAGCATAAATACTGTGGAAATTCTTTAGCAACAGTACTATCAAATGGTGTCTCAAAATACCAATCATTAGCCACTACTGGCTTTCCCAGCTTAATGTTACCAAGAAATTTCCCACAGGATAAACTCCAATTTTTCAGGAGGACAGTTTAAAAATAAGCAATCTATTTCTCTTTCTTTTCTTTCAAAGTCTATGACCTACTTACACAACTTAGTCCTTTTTGATTTCTATTTTTTCCCAAATTTGCACTGCTTTGAACACTGCATTTAAACAACCCTTCAGTGACTAAGTTCCCACTGAAGAGTTAAGACCATACCCAAAAAGAATCATCACAACATATGAGATATTTAGACAAGCAACCAAACAAAGAAAAGTCTTCTGTACTCCATTCAGTACATAGCACACAAATAGTAATTACAGTCATTTAATGAAGCATGGAAACAAAGACTTATATGACATAATTTTTTCCTTATCCATTAGTTCTACACAAATGTTTTTAGCTGGTGCTTTTGTACATTGGGAAATTATGTACTTTGCTTAGTTGGTGTAATTTATATTAAAAATATACAACCTTCCTCTTAATTGTCCTGGATATGCACTAATTTATTTATTCTCGGTTATTTATCTGAATTTATTTTCAACAGTTCAGGTGTGTTCTGGCACCTGCTTTTAAATACTCAAGTTTCTAACTCTGGAGGTAATTTGGTGTTAGATTTTGTACATTATAGTTCACCCTCAGCCACTACAGAGTTCAAACAGGATCTTTGTTTTACACTAACACACAACACTTCTGGTGACAATTATCCTACCAAAATCAAGAGAAATTATTCCTGCAATTTATCAGTTCCAGCTCCTTTAATGAAAGACCAGAATATCTCAATATATCCATAGGAAAAACTGTTCCTTAGCAACTACTTTTGTGACCAAGACAAAAATCCAAGTATACAGCACATTTGTTTTCCCCTTCAAAATGAAGGACGTTGCTCTCCTCTGCACCTGCAGCAGGTACCACACACAATTCCACCCCAATCCATGACACAGCTCCTTCTGTGGTATCCCACCAAAGAGAATTATCTCAGATACTCTCTGGTTTCAGCTCTAATGCTCCTTGTAATGTTAAACACAGCACAGAATCACAGTAGAACAGACACAGGACTGGGTTAATGTGGAACAGTATAAATCACAGTCACTCAGTATAAATCCCAGTATCTGTAAGGAGCAAACTGCTCCTCCATCCTTGTTTTCCAACAGCATGTTCATGTGGGACACCAAATTTTCATCACTACAAAATCAGCTTGAAAGAACAGGGTCCCAACCCTCACTATTACAGCTTCAGAAATCTGATGCAGCTTTAACCCTGAAAGATTTGTGTCTCATCTGCTCTGAATGAAGCCCCATATGCACAAAAGCCCAATGCCTGCTTCTAATGTCATGAGTACTTTTAGGAGCCACCTTAATGATCATAATGGTAGTTTTTAAAATACACACAGGAGGCAAACACATATGTGTTCCCACCCTATTTACCCATCCGATAGTATTAAATTTGCTATAGGAGATAAGTCAATATTAGGGAAAATTAGGGCTTTGGCCTCATCTAGGGGAGTTAAAAGCCCAGATCCAGTATCAGGATAACATTCATCTGCCATCTGCCCTCGGCTGCTCCTCCTCTTCGTGTCCCAAGGTCACAGTCTCTATATTATCTAGGGGTGATCTTTGACATCTCTAACTAATTTTGGAAGCTCCTCTGTTAATAATAAGGACATTAGAGATGGGCTGGGGGGAAACCATCTTCTGACAAGGCATTGTTAGGAGCAGAGCAGCTAAAAATGCTGCCTTCTGTCCGAGCGGGCTGAGCTCCAGACGACACTGCAAGAGACACTTCTGCCTCACAGACCTGCCACAAAGTAGGACTGGGCTCTTGGGAGCCATTTCGAACTCAACCTACTGAACAGGCCTTGCTCTCAGCTAATTTTATACTTCTCTCCAACACAGAATTTTGAGTTTCTACATCAAGTGAGACCAAGCATCAACGTAAATCAACATTTTGTGGAGTTTTTGTAGTTAGACACAACTTAATACACTAATTGCAGAGACATTTTGTTCCAGACTACTAATGAAGACATATCCACACATCAGTACATGGAAACCTGTCCCAAGCATTTTCAATTTATCATGCTGAATTATGAGCAATTCAAGAAAAGCCCGCAAGGATGTTTTTCACCACTCTGGTTGACAGGTGGAAATTTTAAATCAAAGCAGCCCTTTCCTTTTGGCCTGAGCTTGGCTGACCATTTAGGAGGTGTTAAGGAATACAAGGAAGTTTCACATTCCTGCCACAGAGCACTAAGGGAACTCTGACACTGAGTACACAACATTTGTAGCCAAAGTAGCTCCACAACTACACAAATGGCAGAGCCTAAAACAAGAATGCCAGCACAGTTTTGAGGGTGTAAATCAACTTTTACAGGAAAGAATAAGTACTTTATGGGGTATTGTGAATTTCAGCAACTTCAGAAATCTAGGAAAGAAAATCAAGGAAAATCTCACTTACATTGTCTTTTCAAGCTGTAAAGAGCAGACAGGAGAAGTTCAGTTTGATTTATATTTTTCCCAAAAAATGTATTTTTACTATCTTTTTAATCAGCTGCAATTCTTAGATTGCCACCTCCCTGTAGGGCACAGTTTATGTTTCAGCCATTAACTCTTCAAGATCTGTTGGGGTTTGGGTGGTTTGTTTATTTTTTTGTTGGGGGTTTTATGTTTTAAATAGGCTGCCAGCATCAGGAGCAACGCCAGCTTTTCTCCCAATGTCCTTCATTGCCTTCAAAGCTTTTCCTGTCAAAGTCATTTGCTTTAGGTCTCCTATTTTTATTAGAGTATAAGAGATGTTGTTATTTAATTAGGTTAAAGAGTCTAATTCCCAGCCTGCATTTCAAATTACATCTCATGCACCTAAGCCTTATAAAACTTTTAATCATTAAGTTATTACAGTAATTGCCTGGACTTAAAATTTCCTACGTGTCAGGGACAGTTATAAAAATAATTTAATTTGCATGATGTATTTATCTGCCACAATATAAAGAGGTATTTCATTTCATGAAATACATTTTGAGTGTGAACATAATCTTTACAGACACTACAGGGACAGAGTAAAGAAGTGCCAACTGTCCACTATAAACTTTTTCTCCTCTTTTTTAGAGGATGTTTTTCCCTTACTTTTTTTTTTTTTAAATCACAAAAAGTAACTTTTTTTTTCTCTTTTCTTTTTAAAAAGTTTGCTTATGAAAATGAACCTGCAGTGTACTTGCCTGGTGAAACACAGAGCCTTCGTGGCACAGAATTCAGCTCAGTTTTTTCAGGGCATCATTGACCTGCCCTAACTTTGAGATCATCCCCTGCTTGCAATTCCTTTTCCTGTGCATTACACAAACTTTCGCTCATTTTAAAAAGTAAATTCAAAACACAGTTCAATCCTATGGTCACCTTTATTATATATATGAACATCTCCAGGGTAGCTCCACAGGCTAAATGAAGCAGAAGAGAAAAATTCTACACTGATGAAAACGACCTTTTCTGGTTCACTGGGATCTAAAAAAACAACCCCAAAAGTTACTTTAAAAGTCTTCTGCTTGAAGCATAAGGACAGCAACAATGGAACAGCTGATGCCCAAGAGCTGCCCCCACCCCCCCTACAGATGCTTACTCCCTTTTCATCAAGGGATAAACCATCTCCAATTACTGCAGGCTAACATGTTATTCAAGGATAAATGTGTGCAGGCTCTTGTCCCACAATAAAAGGAAGGCAATTCAAATAGCTTACGTGTGATTCTCATTACATGAATGTTTTTAAAAGCTGTATTCTATCTTGATTTAAGATATGGCTTTCATTTCTCACTCAGCTACTACGTCAAATTAGAGAAACCTGTCCCCTTTATTTCCACTTCCCAACAGCCATGTCACTGGAACGCAGGGAAAGAAAGACACTATGAAATTCACCAACTCTTACTTAAAGCAACTGAAAATGCTTCCAAAAAGGACACGAAAATGGTGAAATCCTATTTAATTCCTCAAAACCTGCAATTTTTAATTCTCCTTTTGTACCTTTATGCTTGTTTTCTCTGAAAAATGCTAAAAAATCATACAAAAAAGCAGGTATCTTCATCAGAGATTTACAAACCAGTCAACAGAATACACACATGCAAAAAAAAAAGGATGCTACTTCTTGATAAAACTTAGCTTACAGTATTTTTTTACACTGTACTTCAAGTTTAAGGTTTTGTGGGAGGGACTGGAGTTCGCTTTGGTTCAGACTGGGTATTCAATACCACAGGACACGACTGAAGGCTGGCACACAAAACCTGTGCAGTAAGCATCTGCCAACTGTGCAGAGAACCATAAATCTGGCTTTCCCTGATTTTTGAATACTTCAGCCTCACAATTCCAACAGCACTGGGTGGGATCCAATTTGCCTAATTTGGCTGAAACTATAAGCAGTTGGGCCTAGGGAAGTAATGCAGTTGATGCAGAATCACCACCTAAATGCTCCACAGATTGAAAAAAGAGAAGACACCCCTGAAGTCCTGTCACCCACTACCTCTGACACATGCCAAAGAGAGCAGTATCAAAACAGAAAGACACAGCTCCAGCATTGGTTTGTTGATCAGACCTCTCAAATGGGATGTGAAATGATGTGACTTGAACACACAGCTCCTCCAGTGAAGGGGAATGACCTAAAGATCAGCCTCTCCCCATCTCTGGCCTCAAAGCTGAGGCACAGCCTGAACGCAAGAGGCACAGCATGGCATCGTTAGTAGGACTGATTCTGATGTTATTAACGAGTTGTGTGGTTTCCCTTTGCTCCCACACACTAATTTTAATCCCTTGCTGTACAGATTGCAGAATGAAAGGTCTCATTAAGTGCCCTGCTTTACACTTCCAATTAAGAGCAGCTCACGCCCACCGCAGATGGCAGAACGACCGCCACGATCACAGCACGTCAAGCCACAAACAGTTCTGGGCACAGGTTCTTGATTTGTTAGAGACTCTTGAAGATAAGGAATATTCCAAACCAAAGAAAGGTCACAGCATCTTTAAAACAGTCAAAAATCAAGGAGAAAATAGTGATTTCACATATCGAGCCCAAGCTGCCTGAAATGCAGCAATTTGCACAGGGCACTGCACTCACTGAAGTGAATGGGAGTAGTCATGCATGTGAAGACACAAACGTGTGCCAGCTTTGGGTTTAACAGCCTGTATTGTGGTTTGGGTGAGCTGGATGAATAAACCCTGTCTGTTGACAGTGATTAAGGTAACATTTTGTTATCTTTACAAAGCGTTCTGTGCTTTTCCAGAAGACAAAGATCACTTGAGGATTTAAACTTTCTTTCTCAACAATGCTGCAGCTGTGCAACTCAGATTCAACAAAATCATTACAATTCCAAAATCCATGAGTGACAGAGGTAACCGTGTTTCTTTTCCTTCTCCATGAACGTTTAAATTTGATGCTATACATTTTTGATAAGACAGAAAACATGTGTTTGGATGTTACCAAGTTAGCAATAAGGCTCCCAGTCTCACCCTGACAAGACAATCACAGGCATCTGGTCCTCACAAATACCTTTTTTTACTCATTTTTAACACACAAGACAGCAATGTCTTTGATTTTTACATTGACAAAAGCCAATCCAACTACAGAAGTAGTGTTTCTGTTGGATTTTTAAAATTTGTTAACTGGGTTCTATGCTCCTTATCTGACAGTTACTTCTGTGCAGAAAGCTCAGGATATCTATGTATGCACAAATGAATTCTGTACATTCTGTTGTTCATGCCTACACACAACATGATGTGTCTGACTGAGAGCAGTGGTTAGCAAAAGATGTTAAAACGTTGCAAGAATGAAACTGGGATAGGAACAGAACCTGAAAAATCATCTTTCCTTGTTGTTTTCAATCCCTCCTCTGTTGTAGCTCTGGTTTATAATGCAGTGTTACTGCTCAAGTTCTCTTGTCTTCTTTTCATACGTCATTGCTGCTGCCGTAACACTTTACCAGATGAAAGTTATTGTCCTAGTTTATCCAAGAGGACAAGTGAAATTTACAGAGCAAAGCAGAATCATGGATAGAGAATGACAGCTCTGGAAAGTTCTGCACCTGATTTCCATGATTTCCATGACAACAGAGACCCAAATACCTTACAGCACCCCGAAACAAAGAGCAGTGACTTTTAAAGAACTGGATTCAGAAATACTTCACTATAAGGTGAAGAAGAAAGGGGAAGAGAAAATAAATGGGATGGTGTGCAGAGCAAGGAGACAAGAACCTCTGATTTTCACTCTATAACAGCCCAGGGATTCAGAGCATTGTCAGATACATGCAGCTGTCAGCTTTGCCTATTGGCCCTGATGACCTCCAAAAATCTTCTATTCTGAGCCATTTCTATCTGTTTGTAATGATTTATCCAAATTTAGTTAAAAGTTAACAAATATTCCTCTGGCATTTCAAACTGCTTGCATTAAAGAAACAGTTCCCGGAGGCAGAAAGGAGAGGACACTGCAGGCTTGCCAGCGCTGAACAGGTAAGTGACAGAGTTCAGGAAATCATTGTGGAGCTCATCACCCACTTCTGCACCATGGGAAACACAAATCTGTGTTTAAAGCCAGTATGGGGGAAAGTCCTTTGCTGCTAAAGGAAAAACATGATTTTGTTGTTTGTACAAGAAGCCCTGGTAGCGCTACACTAAAAACTCACCAAAACCCAGACATTTTTAGGCTGAAACCACATCACACAAATCACTTAAAATTAGAATGCTAAGTCCAGAGAAGCACTGCAAGAGAATTTTCTTCTCAGAAGTCACCTTCATCCTATCAATATCAATATTATATCAATGCAAAACCTGCATCACACAGTAAAAAAAATTAAAAGTCATTTACCTAAGACAAGAATGTGTGTGCACAATTGTGCTTTTTGAAGGTAGGGGACAGGGTAACTATTTTAGTCCTGACTTCCCTAAAAAAATATCCCCAGGAAGTTTTACTGTGAGCTTGTCAGTCTAAAAGCAGATTAAAATCATTTAACTGAATAAAATTAGAATTTATTGCTTAATTCATAGAAACTTTAACTATTCTGCAGTTTTATTAATCCATAAAATATTTTAAACCCAAGAAAATAACCTAAAAATGTGAGTGGAAAAAATATTTGATGGTTTATAGTGGTATTGTCACTGACACTTGCAAAAATAAAGAAATTCAGCAGTTTAATCAAGTGTGAATTAACTGTAAGAAGCCAGTGGAACTACAGTCAATTTTATCTGAGTTAGGACAATTATTATCTGCAGAATTACCTTGGTTTTGGAATATATTCCTCACAACTTCTCAAGGAGAAAGATGTCATGGGCTTTATGCCCTTTCTGCTTTATATATATGAAACCTTAATGTTTTTACATTTTTCTGTTTCTGTAGTAAGATCCTTCTCCCATAAACAAACCCAGAGCCTTCTAAATTCAGCAAAATCAGCAGAAGACAAAGCAGTAGAATTGAACATACCTGCTGATAGAAAAAATTTAGAGTTGGTTTGTCCTCAGTGAACTGGTTTAGAAATCCTTTTGGCAAATACCGAATTCTCAACTCATACCTGAAAAGGAAGAAGAAGAGACTGTTGAGCAGAATTTATATTAAGATTTCCTCAAAATATTCTTAAAAATATGAACAAACTCAAAACAAACTTAGAAAACTAATGGAAAATTTCCTTTTTGATTACTCAAGAAAACTAAACTGGAATTTATCTGTACCTGACATTTCATAAAGATGTTTACCAAGGACCTTTGTAACAAAAGCAAACTTAGAGCCCTACTGCCTTCTCAGAGCTTCAGAGAGGACCGAAGTGGAGGCCCCAGTTAGGTGACAACAGATGAGCTGCCAGAACCACTGACATGACCCCTGGCAACAGCTTTTATCTCTGGTTCTCACAAGGAGGTTCTTAAAACACTGATCCTGCTGCTCCAAAAGTGACACTGTCACTCAGCAGGGACCCACATCCTACAGGAGAACAAGGAACAGGACTCTGCTCCTTCTCTGATTCTCAATATGCACCTCTGGATTTTCCATAGGTTTTGGAGGGGTTTCTCTGTAAAAAAGTTTCCTACTTCCCTATCCATCAACAAGACATGCAAAAGCCAAACAGTTTTGAACCTGACAGTCGTATTTTTCAAGTTAATTGTACACCAGAAGTGAGGGAAATTCAGAATGAGCCTTGACCTACACCAAATCTGTATCCCTTCTTAAACCGGAACTTCTGCTTTCAACCCCTAAATTTAGTATTATTTCTTGCCCTAAACTTCTGCTTTCAAGCCCTAAATTTAGTATTATTGCTTGTCCTGTGGTAACAGCCCACGATGTTTGCCACAGACTGTTTGCTTCCTCCTCTAACACATTCCTTCAATGAAAGTCCAATAATAAATGTCTCCATCCCTTGGGCTGTGCCAACACAGCATATCCTAACTAACACTCTTAACAGTACTTCCCAAAGTAAGTATACTTAACAATCTGTTCACATTTCAATCTCTTGGTTTCAGCAGGACAAGAACTTCTTTTCAGCAAGTGATTTGGCTGCCTGTAATCAAGAATTACATCGGGATTTGGTAAAATTTACTGGTGATAAGTGCTGTCTAGAATTCCACTGCAAGCAGAAGTTGCAATATCCAATACAAAATATAAAATACCATTTGGTTTGAAATCACTGAAAATACATTGCCTTGTTAGAAGCTATTAAAATAAGGAAAAAAATTGGAAATTGTAAATACACACACACACTATACAAACAAGGAATACTTAGAATGATGGTTTTTTGTAGTATGGCAATATATTTCCTAAGTCCTGTGCACAGAAAACATGTTCTTAAATGAAAGAGTGAAATGCAGGAGAGGCTGAGAACACCTGACAGAGAGTAGATTTATACCAGACATAAGGAAAAAATGTTTTACTCTGAGTGTGGTCAGACCCTGGCACAGAGGAGTTGTGGCTCCCCAATCCCTGAAGTGTTCAAGGCCAGGCTGGATGGGGCTTGGAGCAGCCTGGGATAGTGGAAGGTGTCCCTGCCACAACAAGGGGTTGGACTAGGGGATCCTTAAAGGTCCTTCTCAATCCAAACCATTCTGTGACACAATGACACAGACAGGAATAAACAAAGAAGGACTCAAAGTCATAGTTAAGACAAACTCTCACGAATTACTCTCATTTGTGAAGGAACACCAAATCACCTTCTGTTACTGATCAGCCTTTACATTTCAAGATCCCCAGCAAATAACTAGTTATTCACTAAAATTTAGGAATCAACCAAATTGGACCTCCAGGTATTTATAAGTCAGGGAGAGAAGGCAGCATGAGCACACTATCCAGTCCAGAAAAGCAGAATCTCTCCTGGTTTTTATTCTGCCATATCCACTAAAATCTACTGCTGAACACAACTGAAGAGACTGACATGGAAAAAAATAAGTCTGTGTAAAAGACTTCCTTCCTTTTCTGGGGGCTTTATAATCCAGTCCATTTTAGAATGACAGAATCCTTAGGGTTGGAAAAGACCTTTAAGATCTTCAAGATCTTCAAGTCCAACAATCAACCCAAACCCACCATATTCACCACTAAACAGTGTCGTCAAGTGCCATATGGACACTTTTTTGGAACGCTTTCAGAGATGATGACTCCACCACTCTCCTTGGCAGCCTGTTCCAGTGCTTAACAATCTTTTCCATGAAGAAATTTGTCCTAATATCCAACCTAAATCTCCCCTGGAGCACAAATCTGATGAGGAGCGGTTAAGGGAGAAAAGGAGGCTCAGGGAAGACCTCATCACTCTCTACAACTCCTTGACAGGAGAGTGTAGCTAGGTAGGGGCAGGGCTCTTCTCCTAAGTAACAAGTGATAGGACAAGAGGAAGCTGTCTCAAGTAGTACCAGGAGAGTGCTACTCTGGATTAGACTGGATTATAGATCAGGAAATTGGATATTCGATATTAGGAAAAATTTCTTCATGGGCTGTCAAAGATTGGAACAGGCTGCTCAGGGAAGTGGTGGCATCACGGCCCTGGAGGGATTTAAAGGACATGTAGATGTGGCACTTGGGGACATGGCTTAGTAGTGGCCTTGACAAAGCTGAGTTAACCATAGGGCTTGATGACTTCAGAGCTCTCTTCCAGACCAAACAGTTCTGTGATTCTAGGATACAGTACACCATTACTCTCTGGGATTGAAAAAAATCAAAAACCAAAACAAACAGATGAAAATCAATCTCTCTCCTTTACAGGGATGTGTCTTCTTAACTGATCAGCCATGAAAGTGCTGCTTTCTGCAACAGGATCCCATGAGAAAATCAGGAAAGGCAAAGCAGCTCAGCTGGGACAGTCACCGCGAGTGACCTTCATTACCTATTTATAATCTAATCTCTGGCTGGGCCTGTGGGAATGAAGAAGCCAACTTCAAAAGGCCAACTCAAGGATGGGCTCAATCTTCAATATCCTCTAAATTTGCTGTCTTTGAAATGCAGCCAACTGACAAGGATGACATGTCCTTTTCTCACAATTCAGGTCTGCTTTCAGAGCAAGTATCTCAGCTGATCATCACTCCCCTTATGTTTGATAAATTACTGCTGTAAGATCACCACTCTGCTTACTGCTCTGCCCATCCAGTAGGGTTCAGAAGCACTCTGCCACACCTCACAAAGGTGAGCATCAATAGAGCTCACAAGCTGTACAGTGAAGTGATCCATCCACAGCAGAGTGAATACCACGAGGCAGTTCTGGCAGCTTCCCTCTCAGTAACAAGCACTACCAGGACAGCTGGTGGAGCCAAAAAAGAAAGGATGATCCAACCCTTAATAATTTGTGCCACTGAAAGAAATCATCTTGCCAGTGACAGCCTTGTCTCCAACAGGTTCTGATTCAGTTCACATCAACAGGAAAGGAACCAGAACAGAGAAGATAAGAACAAAAAGGGCAGACAAAGGAGAAGTCTTGTGTGAGTTTAATGAACAGGATCAGCTCACTGAAGGATTAGAGAAGTATTAAGGCTCACAGAAGGAAAGGAAAAGGACTGGATAACTGGAAGCAAGAGAATGGAGAAGACAGAGTGCAGCCAGGAGAAGGAGAGATCTGTTAGATCAACTTGGTCAACTTATTAAACCATCCCACAGGTGATATGGCCTTGTGTCTCTGCCAGAGCTTTGGTATCACAGCTACCAAAACTCACAGTTCAAGACCCTGAGCACTGAGGTGTCTCCTACCTGTCAGAGCCACAGCTGGGATGTCACCTGGTTACAGGGACCTGCTTTACAAACCTGAACTGCAGAGCTAGAAGATGTCTGCCCTGTGGGGAAAAGGGTCTTGCAACACACACAACTTGTTATGGGAACCTCTTGGTATTTCTTCTGTGTGACACAAAAGATCAGCTAAAGGAACAGTGCTCTGGCACACAGTAGTTTTGGAGACATAAAGGACAGCAGCTGTACCTGCTGTTCAAGGCTCAGTATGACACAAAATGAGGGTTGGTGTTATCTATGATTTAAGAGCCCCAAATCCGGCTAACCCTGGCTCACCTAGCTGGGTGATGGATTTTATTCTGGTAGCCTTTGTGTGCAACCTACTGACAATCCATTCTAGTACCTGGATTAGTCCAAGAGAATTCCAAGATCTAATTTCTGAACACTGTGAATACACAACCCTTTAATTCAGATGATAAAAATAAAATAACCACATGTGAGGCATTTAGTGGTTTACTAACACTATAGGAAGCTTTTAATTTAAGAACCATTCCAAGACTACTTCCCCTTTAGTAATCTAAATATTTCTACAAGTACTGTCATATGATCTTAGACACTTTGTGTTATGGCATTACAAATATGACAGCAGCATTTTGATTATGCACAGCAAATCTCTCTGGGTTTAAAAGGTATGTCAGGCTGCATGTATTCGATAACACATTAAATGACACTTGGAAAGGTATTGAATAATTTACATCTTATCACAGCTCTTTCATGAGCATTTTACACAATTCCTTTCCACATGCTTCAAAACAATATCTAACTTTGTTTTTAAAACCAATTAAATGTGTTCTGCAATGTACCATAAAAGTTGTACTGCCTTATAAAAATGGAACTGACACTGGTACACTAGGTAACAAATTTCCACACCATAAATTATTCACATCTCATCCACTACGTGTTAGCATCACTATCAAGGAAAGGATTCAAGAATCTCCTCCTTCCTAAGCTGTGATTTCACAGTATTATCAATGGAAAATTTCTTGTGAGGGAAAATACCCATGTTGATCACAGAAACAATAAAATATAACATGCACAGAAGAGAATATGCAACATTCCTGAAACCTAGGTTTTAAATATTTCTCATTTCTTTGAATTGGTGGAATTTGTTAAAATTAGGTCCCTAATGAGAATTTATAAACTGAAGCTTGCCAACTGTGACATCTGCTAGAATATAGTAACTCCATTTGTGAAAAATGAAGTATAGAATATTTACAATAATTTTGCAGAAGGTATGTGCAGCCTTTAAAATAACGAGCAACTTGTGCAAACTGTGGTTATGAATATAAACCACAGAAATAGATGTACAACGTCCCTGCAATGAACTAGCAACCACAGTAATCTATTCTTTGGTTTAACCTCTGTTTGGTTCATTGGTATTTTACAACTTTGAGCTCCTCATTTTCTCTAGCAGATATTGTGTTTTTCTGCAAATAAATTTTAGTTTCCTTTTGTCCTTCTATCGGGAGAGTGGACAGAGTTTCCTTCCTTACTCTCCTGAGCGTTCATCACCAGCTTACCCTCCTAAAAAGCTGAAGAAACTCAGGTCATGCCACTTCCTTTAACCAACTAACCAGCATCATGAAAAACCTGAGCAAATGTGCCCAGGCTATGAAAAAAACCCCAAAATTCTGCAGTAATCTTTCTACTGTTCATTGCTCCTGGTATAACTTGAGAAGATCACAGTCAGAGGAAAGCAGATGTCACTTATTGCTCTGGGCCGCAATATAAGTAAGTTTAACAACTGACAAGTTTTTCAACAGCAGAGGGATGAAATTATTTTTGACTGCATTTCACTCTTTTCAAATCACATTTCTCCTACTCGGTCTATAGATAAGTACAACCAGTACTTAACAATATCCTTTTGGCTTTATTTAAATAACATGATTTGTCCTTTTAAAATTGCAGCTGTGTGCTTATACCACAACTAGGAATAGCATTCCGGTCCTAAAACTTTTAAGTATGACAAAACTTGCAGATTTCAGCACAAATGACTAGGAGATTTCTGTTCCTATTTTATGCTTCCTCTAAATCTCAGGTTTCTCCTCAGTTTACAGGAAACCCCTTACAACAACAAAAACCCCTTAAAGCAAACAAAACATTGCTCACAGCTCTTGGCGAAAAGTTTGGTGGGTTTATTTTCCCCCATTCCATCAGCTCTATTCCACTACAAAAGGATCTTTCTTAGTAAAACAAATTACAGAATATTTTTTACGACAAGGCAGAAAGACTTATATGACTGACATTGAACAGACTTATATTCTTACTTCCATTCTTCTGGAGGGTGAGCTAGCTCAAATTTCTCTCTCACATTGGACACCCCCATGTCCAGGTGTAGCCAGTGAACTTCCTCAGACTGCAGGTGACTGAGCCGTAACCCATAGCAGGCCACATTTTTCACTTTGTGACAGTCCACAATCTTCTGAATTATGCCCTAAAACAGAAAACACACACTCCTTACAAGATGTAAAATACAATTTTTAAAAAAAATTTTAAACATTACCATGTAATACCCTACACAAAATACTAAGGAGCACATAGGTAGCAACCTTATTAAAAATACTAAACATATATTTATTGTCAGCTACTCTTCCACACAACCAGTTACAATTGCTGAAATTTTACCAGCATGGCTTTAGAAAACATCAGTAAATATGTTCCATGCATGTTATCAGATTTAGGCCATGTAAAACAGAATAACATAAAAGCCAAAATATCAAAAGCAAGTTTGTGGATGAAAGCAAGATGTATTAGTTCAAAAAAACCCACCAGCAGCCTTTAAAAGTCGCTCTCCATCAAGAACCAGAAAATCATCTTGGACTTTCATCCTCTTTAGTGCCCCAAAAGCCAGGATTTCATAGGTCAAACCACAGCTCCCGGTTTCCTTCCACCTCCTCCCCCCACTCGTTTGATATTCAGCACAGATCCCTTACAAAATGAGGCAAGAGACAATTACTTGGGAACATTCTCAAACACAACAAATGTTGTTTGCCCTGAGGTGAGTTTCAGAGTTTGAGGATCTCATGCCCAACAAAGGAACCTTTTACATAAATCCCTAGCAGATTGCCATGTCAGACATCAGAAAGATCTGACATTTAGTAACCAAAAATCGAATGTGTTAGTGGAGCAGGGATGAGCAACCTTTCAGGTGCAGCATGCCAGGCTGTCCTGCTCTTATCCCGATTAGGGAGCCAGCAGGAGCTCCGAGCTGCTGCCTCACAAGTCCGTCAAAGGGAAGCCATGTCTCTCTGCACGGTGGCAGATCCCCGCTGGCAGGAGCTCAGAGCTCAGCAGGAGCAGGGGCTATCACTGCTCCCAGACACTTCTTTCAGACATTCACACGCCTTTGCTTCTGTGCCTGTAATGGTCTGACAATTTCCTACTGAAAATGCTCATATAGGTACACACATGCACAAACAGAGACACATGCAGAGATGCACAAGTTGCTGATTCTTGCTCAGAATTCCACAAAAACATTACCACATAACCAGTGGAAGTTCCACTGGAGCCAGAGGTGGCCTTCTGGAGTGAGTCAGAGAGAGAGCTTTCTGTAGGATGACACTGTGGGTCTGGGGCACAAGTCTGGTGAGAAGCAGCTGAGGGGGGCTCAGCCTGGAGAAAAGGAGGCTCGAGGGGGCATAACTGCTCTCTACAAGTCCGTGACAGGAGGGAGTAGCCAGGTGGGTGTCAGACTCTTCTCTCAACAAGAACAAGGAACATGATGAGAGGAAATGGCCTCAAGCTGTGCCAAGGGAGGTTTAGATTGGCTATTAAGAACAATTTCTTCACTGAAAGGGTAAAAGCCTTGGAACTGGTTGGCCTGGGGAAGTGGGGGAATCACCAACCCTTTAAGTGCAAAAAACAGGAGGAAGTGACACTTTAGGACATTGTTCAGTGGTGAACTTGGTCATGGTGCTGGGCTCATGGTTGGATCTGATGACCTAAGCAGTCTTTCCCAAACTAACTGACTCTGTGACTGCTTCCCAAAATTTGTTTTATACCCCAAAGATATTGTTTAAAACTGTAATTCTTGTAATTAAAAACTTGTAATTCTGCAAATAAAGCAAACACAAAACTAACTGCAAGAAGAAAATTAAGGAAGCACTAAATCTGAATAGAGGGGGAAGATGACACGTGTAGGAGTGGAATCATGCTGTTGGTGAGGTGATATCAAGCTGTTAAATCAGCTCACACATCTCCTCAAACTGCAACCTTTAAATAATCTTTCAGAAGCAGTACAGTGCACAGAAAAATGTAAAACAAAATTCTTTCAAGCCTACAGGAAGGAAACACAAGTCATGTTTAGTAAGTTCATAGGGACTGAGTTACAAGAGGTTCCATCAAGCCCAACAGGACCCTGTGTCTGAGAGCAGCAGCGTGAGCATCCTCAGAAGCATCAGTTTGCTTCAGAACCCACAGTGCCCCGATTTCCCTTGTCTCCCATGCCCTGGAGCTGGACAGCCAGCATTAAGTGGATGGCGAGCCCAGACCTGAAGGAAAAGGGGCAGCAGCAGCAAAGCAAGCAGGAGGCTTGCAGAGGATGGTATTGTGTGGGAAGGAAACTTCACAACACTGGCAAATCCAAGCTTTCAAGCAGCTGGCAGCACCACAGACTCACCAGCCACAGCCTGTCCTGACAGCCAGAAGATGCCCGAGCTGCCAGGACAAAGGTCTGATGCAAACAAGAACTCCCTGCAGGCACCTCGGTAAAACAACTCCAGGAGGAACTGGAGTGGACACAGATGGGTGCCAGAGGATGAGGCAACACCAGGTAAGCACACAGGAACACTTCCCCCAAGTGCTCTCCTAACCTCAGACTATTTTTATCCCACTGGATTTCCCAAGGCAAGCATTGTTTCTGTCATTCATCAGCCTTCAATGAAACTCTTCCAATTACTCATCCTGTCTCCTCTTAAAGCAGTTCACTTTTTGCAACCTTCCCCAGCAATTCCAAAGGTCTATTATCAGGTCAGTGAACGGTTTTAAATCTGAATTAAATGTAAATTGTTTAAGTTTGTTTCTTGCCTGCATTTGAGGCTCTTTGTATCACAAACTACAAAGGAGAACAGTTGCCTGTATCCCTGGAAACACTCACCACCACCAAGCACTCTCAGAAGCGACAGAGGCATATTTAACCTCTTCTTCACCCAAAGGACAATCTCTGCTTAGTTAGTAAAGCCTAACATTTTGGCAGGAGAGGTCTCATCCAAAGGGAACAGTGCCAGCTTTTCTATATGCAAACAGAAGAGATTCATTCATTTTCATCTCTTCCTGCACTCTGCACAGAGCATGTAACATACAGCATTACATTTTGGAAATACATCCATCCCCCCAGCTCTGACACTGTCAGTTGATAATGAAAATGGAGGTACATTTCTTAGACGACAGTTACGCCTGCTGTGATAAGAAATGGCTCTGGAAAGGAAAAAATTATAGTAAAATTATCTATGACCATGAACCACTGAGACTGCTGATGTGTATCGCTCAGCTGAAACCATTAGTGGTGTTTACTCAGGAAAGAATCAAGATGGACATCTCAGACCCTCTCTAGTCTTCAGGCTGGGATTTCAAAAGGACTGAAGAAGTCAGATGTCCTAATTCCCACCAAAATCAAGCAAGATTTTAAGCTTCTGTCCTTTTTGTATCATCAATCGAGTCTAAACCTATCACTGAATCAAAAATCAAGAATAAAAATAGACATATTTTCTGAATTACGTAAGAACGGTAAGGTATGTGGCAAGGTAGTTGCTGTCACCCCAAGAAAATAATTAGCAACAATTAGTACATATTGCAACTCAAGAAAAAGCACAAACACTAAGGAGACAGCAGAATGGGTGCAAAGGAGGTCAAGTGCAAGTGTTGGAAAATAGATTCTAAAAAGTCGTGTATTGTCAGGAGGGAAGAAGTGATGCTTTATGTGAAACAAACACATTAAGTGCTTCTCTTCTCTTCTCTGCTATTTAAGAAAGCTGCAGAGCTCACTCCAGGTGTGATCAACTGACAGCCAGATTCAAAAACTGGAGAAATAAGGAAACATTGTGATTAAGATGCTCAAAATGGCTGGTTTGCAGGGGAGACCTCTCTAGTAAAACATCTATTTGCTTATACAGTTTTTTATCAATAAACCAGAGAATTTCAAATGCTTTCAAACATTTAGAGCCACACATCCCATCGGGAGAACAGGGCAGCTCATCCAGCCTCAAGGACTTGCACAGCTCTTGTTGCTCTTTCCAAACAGCCCAAGATTAATCCCCAAGACTTACACTGGCACTGTAGCCAGCACCAGGTCAATGCATTTAACTCCCATCAGCAGTAAATAATATGTTGTACCTCCTCAGGTCCTGGGCAACCTCCACAGACCCAGTGGAGACGCCTGGAGTGTCCTACAAAGCCAACTGCCATCACTCCAGGATGGCTGACAGCCTCTGTGCCTTCCAGGGCAGCTCTGTGAGGAGCCCTGCCACAGCAGCCCCATGTTCTCTGTGGCAGTGATGAGAATGCCTAATCAGAAGTTTCCAGACTAACAATTTAACTGCTTAACCACTGCACAGTAGCAGCTACAGCATCCTGCTGAGACATGTCACCACAACCTTCTAATTGGAAGCACGGCCAAAGAAATCTGAAATCTCTCCAGACTCTACTGCAACCATCCTTGCAATTCAGGAAGCTCCTCAGACGAATTACTGAGTGGAAAAAAACCAGGTAAGGACCAGCAGTTTCAACCTGGACTACAATCTTCTGACCTCAAATTAATCACAGATAAAAGTATTTGTTGGGGAGCTTGACTCCAGCAGAAACCTAATCCAGAATGAGATTCCACTCTGGGTACAGGGGATGCCTACATGATATAAATTGCCATGAGGAGTTTTCCTGTGTCTGTTGGCAACTCCCAACTGCAAGGCGGTCACACATCATCTGCCACTTGAATGCGGTTTGTCGGAATCACATTGATTTTAATTAGGTTTCTGAAGCTGATATTTACATCCTGAACTAGTTCTAGGCTAGTACAGCTGAGCAAGAGAGAGGGAGAAGCCTTCAGAGGAATTTCCTATCAGTAACAGGCAAGGAATAGGTGACCTTTCCTTCCCTTTACCCTGAAAAGAAGAAAAAACTTTTTCTGCAGGTAGAAAATGAGACTGCACTCATTTTTACTCATTTGTCTAAAGAACCCACAGATACACATCACAGCTAATTTAAAAAATAGATTAATATTTGCCCTAAATTAGGAGGATGTGCCCAAAAATAGAATTTACAATACATATTTAGTAGAATGTTGAAAAATCAAGACAGACCAGAGAAAGGCTGAAAGGCACAAAGTACCCTTGGCTCTCCTAGGATGTATCAATAATACTTCATGCTTCTGTAAATGAGTCAAAATGAATTGCTTGCTTGTAAATTAACAAGACTGATGTGCTACTATGAATAAATTGAAGACAGAATAATATACTCCCAGTGTGACTACAAACCTAATTTCCTTATTTAGTAGGAAGGAGAAAGTTCTTGCACCAGAAGAAATCTTTTAAGTAGCAACTCTGACATAGGCACAGCATGCTAATGTTTGTGTAGCACTTCAAATATGTCAAACACTATTTATATATCAAGTATTGTAACTCCTGCTGACAGATTTATATGGGGGCTATAAATGAAAAACTGAAAAAAAGTAAATGGCAAAGGTCTGATGAAAATAATTTATAATTTCCATAAAGGAGAACTCTAGAATGTGCTCACTACACCAAAATCTGGGCTGTCCTCTGATAACACTATGTCTGACAGTAAACACAAAAAGCCCATTATTTCCTCTTTTTCTCATTACTGTGCTTTTCCAGTAAACACATTTGTGTATCATTTGATAAACAAGATTGGGAAATGATGAGGCTGCACAAGAACCCTGCCCCTGAAGGCCAACAAGTTCATACCGAAAGTGCAGCCTGAACACAGGCTGTCCTGGTGCCCAGGATCCTGTCACCATTCCAGCACAGAGACACCTCAGCTCAAGCAACACATCCACCCAAGTGCCTCAGAGCATTTCATATTCAAATTACACTTGGATCTGTCATCCCGAATACCTCTCCACGCCCACAGAGAATTCCACAAGGAACCTTCCAAGCACACGCTGACGGCACTGACAGAGCAGAGCTGGTATAGCTCTGCTTTCCAGTCTTCTTGGATTAATCAGCACTTTTCTGATCCAACTGCTCACTTCCCAAAAAAATGCAATGCTGTTTTAAAAGCTGACAATAAATTTAGTTTCCCAGAAGCTTAACATCCAAAGCAGCCCAGGCAGCAGGGCGAGGGAGGGGATTCTGCCCCTCTGCTCAGACCCCACCTGCAGAGCTGCATCCAGCCCTGGGGGCTCAGTGCAGAAAAGACATGGAGCTGCTGGAGCAAGTCCAGATGAGGCCACCAAGATTATCAGAGGGATGGAGCACCCCTCCCATGGAGCCAGGCTGAGAGAGTTGAGGTTGCTAAGCCTGGAGAAGAGAAGCTTCAGGGAGAACTCAGAACCCCTTCCAGTGCTCCAAGAAAGCTGGAAAGTGACTTTTTGCAAGGGTATGAAGTGATAGGATACAGGCTTTGAATTGAAAGAGAGTAGGTTTAGGTAAGATATTATGAAGAAGTTTTTTTTACAATGAAGGCAGTAAAACACTGAACCAGGTTGCCCAGAGAGGTGGTGGATGCCACATCCCTGGAAACACTCAAGGTTGGGCTAGACTGGGCTCTGAGCAACCTGACCTAGTTGAAAATGTCCCTGGTCTTTGCAGCAGGGCTGGAATAGATAACCTTTAAATGTCCTTTCTAACCCAGATTTTTCTGTGATTCTATATTTCACTACTCCCTATCCTCAGATGCCCTTGCAAAGCCTAAGAGCCCCCTCAGACCCAGTTTTTGTACTGTTAAACACTGATACAGGACATTGACTTGAAGCCATCTACAGATCTAGATGTCTTCAGAAAATGTCAAAGGGCTATTTAGATTGGGTTTAAAATGTTATTTTGCATGTGTGTCTCATCTAAGGGCATCATGAGTATTTTGCACAAGTAAAAGAGGCATTCTAAAGCCCAAGGGTCCTTTTGTCTTGTTACAATCATACTGGTTATCATGGTACCATACACCTTTTTCTTTACATTTCAAGGTCCGTAATTTTGAATTCTTGTAACCTTTTTCAGGTTCTCAGGAGGGAGGCGCCTACAAAATAACATGTACCTTTTTACCTGGTACAATTCATGCAGGCACACAGAGGAGAAAAGAAAAAAGGGAAATAAAGTAAATGGTACCAATTTTCTAGCTCTTATACTAGCCCAGGAATGATTTTATACATTTTTACACACATCTAGTTGATGTTTGAATCGCTGCACTCCAGCCTGCTTCTATACATCAAATACTTCCACTGCCTCAAAGCACATATATCACTGTACACATGTAGAAATGAGATTTGAATATGCCATCAGTTCATTAAAGAGCTGAGTTCATGAAAAATACTAACCCAGCTTTGACTCCTGCGAGTGCTCACAGCCTCTTTCCGCAGAACTTCATATGACCAACCTGCTACCCCTGTTACTAAATCTAGCAAGAATCTATTTAAAAAGAGAAACCCAGTAGATAAAAACTCATCCAATTAATATATTTGCATCTCCTTTACAGATTGCAGTAGATACACCAGAGCAGCTCTATTCCATGCCCATTCTCCTACAGCTCTTCAAGTTTCTGGTTTGGGAGGAATCAAGAGGTAATAAGCACATCTGGCTATTCCACAGTTGAGAAGCAGTGAATTCAACCTCTGGCTACCTGTCAGTCAGTCAGAATGAGTGTTGTGTAGCCCAGCTCTGCTCCAGACTAGCCACAGTAGATGTCTGGCACCTTTTGTCCAGATACTGGCTCTAAATAACATGGGTTTGAAAAAGGGTGAGAGACTTGGAGGACAGAGATGAAGGCGAGCGGGAAGTGAGGATGGACTGACAAGCCTCTTGCCTCAGGCAATATCCTTCTTGGGAAATACTGGAAACCAGGAATGCTGCTGTGGATGAGAAGGGATGCTCATCAATAAGGCTTTAATACTCTCTTCACTCGTGGTGCAGTAGCAGCACGGTGCCAGCATAAACAGGCATTTCCTTTCTCCCCCCAGCCTTCTCAGCCGTGCCAGTCTGCAAGACAATGCAGCTAACAAGATTACTCAACTGATCTGGATTTAAAACAACAGCAAAACAATCATTCATTTTAACTTGGACTGAGTTTGCCAAAACAGTCACACCACCTATGCCAGCAGAACCACGGTGGCAGCATGAGAAAACAAACAGCAAGAAGGAAGCTGGCACAGCTGCCAGATGAAACACATGTTTTAACTAGGATAGCATTTGAATTGCAGACCTTTGCACTACAGAATCTTTCCATTCCTCCACCACAAACTGGATCTCCAGTCAAATACTCAGCTCTCTAGCACCAATAAGTGAGAGTACAGCATGGACCGAATGGGAGAGGCAGGCAGGAAAACAGAAGGAACACATACGAACACAGTAACACAGCTGAATAAACTGCTTTAGTGAAGTCCCAGCTGAATGTGCTTCAGCCCTTCCCTTAGGAAGTTCAACTTAGGGAACAGACAGGAATACATGAACTTCCAACATGAATCCATGCCTTCTATCTGTGAAAAGTAAGATTTTGCAGGTGGGTAGGGAAGCTGATGAATTTGCACTGGTCTTTTTCTGGATGGATGGGATGTAGCCAAAGCATGCTCCTTGCATTCAATTCTTTTAAATTAATTTAAAGTTAGATATATCCGTCCCTTAACTACAGATGTTCTTTTTTAATTTAGCTTTTTGAGCTCTTATTCTGTCAAGATTAAGGAAGCTGACATTTCAAGGTGGTACTGCATAGAAAAAAAAGAAAAAGACATTTGAATTATAAACAGGCTAAGAGAACCGTGAACACTACCTTTATTTGTTCAAGAGCTCTAATCATGCTTCTCTCCAACTACAAAAATAAGGACAAATATGACAGGTTAAAAGTTTTAATGCTATCTATATCCAACTTCGGTGTTAGACAGTATAACAAAATTGGAAGAAAACAAAACTCTGAGAATCAAGGTACACTGCATGTCTGGCAATAACCTGGTTTGAGATTTGTGCTTGTTATTTCCACATAAATAATGTCTTTACTTCTAAAGTACTAGTTAAGAGTCAAGGACAAGCTTTTAAAGGCTAGAAGTTTAAAAAAAGGTGTAATGGATGCAAGTTGGGCACCTCTGGGGTGGAAAAGGAGACTGCGCAGAAGTGCACTTCACCAAAAGCTACCACTCACACAAGGTCTCCTAATGCCTTTTTCTAAAACTCCCAACTCTTCCCTACCCCCTCAATCTGCTACATGCATTGCACTCTCTTTTTTTTTCATTTTTAAAAATAGGGGTACAATTCTGCTTCAACCATATCTGAAAACAGAGGTCATTTTCTCCCAAGTGCTGGTCAAGATCCAGTGGCAGTGTTTACATTCAGCGTGCACTTGAGACTAAAAAATCCCATCTCAGCAACACCCACCTCCTCACATGCCACACCTGAGGCTGAGAGCAGGGCAGAGCATGCCCTGCATTCTCTCCAAGGCCGAAGCCTGGAAATTCCTCTTTGTGCATAAGCACCTTCGACACCACATCCAAACAAACCATACCAACACAAACAGCGAAGATAAACAACCTTTCTTTCCCCTGGCAAATGCATGACTGTGTCTACATACACATTCACGGGAGGAGACCACTGTTTGCACATTCATAAAAGCCTTTTCTTTCTTTTGGAAATGAAGCATGTCTTTAGTATAACACCAAAGAAAAAGAGGTTAAAGAGAGCGTGCCAGTTCTTTGAAATCCAAGAAAGCATTTCCCAGAATTGAGAAGCTGCTCTTGCATCCACTGCAGAACAAGTCTTCAGTCCTCTGAGGAAACAGCTGTCTTTGAGGGACTAAATGCCTCCAGAATAAGCAGAGCTCCACAGCCCAAAGTTCTCCTCAAAGCAAAGCCTACGTGTAGCCACACTGTTGTCTTGGTGAAAGATATTTTAAGTCAAACAGCAGGGAAATCACAGTCTGGCCTTTTAAGGGACTCCTACAGAAAGCAGAGTTCTGTTCATATGAGCTTAACCACCTGAGTTTTAATGAAAAGTGTTTCCCTTCGTGACCAAGGAACTGTGTAGAAAGTGTACAGCTAAATCACTGTTTCTACTCTACTCTTAGGAAATCTTTCTTTTCTCCTTTTCTTTTTTTTTTTTTTTTGAGAGGCAAAGGCCCTTTCCTCACTGCTTTGACTGTCAAACACATCCTTTTCATTCACAAAGGCAAACTGGACTTCGTTAGAAACAGAAAATGTTAGGAACTACAATTCAGGAAAGAAAATTCCAACTTTACTTTCCCTGGGTACATTCCATAAAGTCCTCTGGCTTTAGCAGCAAAAACACCTTTAATTGGCTCATCTGGAGATTTCAGACCATTTCTGACTTTGAACACTGGGAATGTACCCCAAATACGGGAAATGTTCCCCAGTTATCATCCCAGCAGCTGTGCTGACCAGGGAGCAGTCTCGAAAGACCATTCTTCTTTTCCTTTTAATTGCAGAGCTCTCTCAAAGACATTCACCTTTGAATATTCCTTCAGAGCTCCCTGGAAACAAACCCAGCTCCAGTGTCCTCCCTCAGGCTGTAATTCAGAAGAAATGGAAGCTCTATGGCAGACAGGTCTCCTCCACAAAAGGAGGCATAAAAACCTTACAGGCTATTTTAATCTTAAATTATTCAGCTTGGTCGAAAAGCAGTCATTCCAATGGAATGTAGGCTTGTACTCCAACAAGGGTTTACTGTTTCTAAAATAAATGTCATGGTAATACATCAGTGCTAGACCTTTACTACCTGCACATTCACATTCAACAGTCACTGTCCCAGTTTAACAAAATAACAAAAGAAGGACATTTGTTAAAAGAAGGAAGTTTAACAGCTACCCATCACATTCTTTATCAGGACAGAACAATACAAAAATCCCCTTCCTTTTGGAAACATCCATCCAATTAAAAAGTCCATGTAAAAATTTAAAATAAAGGCAAGGCTCAAGTAACTGCTACTTGCCTGTTCTTTTGATCCTGCTTTTATAAAAAATGGCATATTCTTGTTTTAAACAATATATAACTGTGAACTGAACCCAGCACTGAATTTCTTACAGCAACTGTTAAGTTTTGTATCCTTAAAGTACACAACCACAGGTATTTCTGAGCTGGAAAAAAACAGATTTAATCTCTCCTTTTGTTTTTCAGGGTTCTACATACTTCTCTGGAAAGACAGCCTTCAAGTACCACATTAAGAGCCCAGGACATTTATCCACAGGAGAGATTTGCAAGGTTAAAAACATACTGAGACATAGTTTTACTCCTCTTGTACCAAGTAATGCACTATATGAAACAAATCAATCAGATTAGAGATAGCAAACAGTTGTACTTAAGCCAGGGAGCAAAAATGTTTCAAGTGGTACCCAAAAAACCTTATTCCATGTAAAATAAATGTATGCAGTTGATGATAATGCTTCCTGTTGTTGTACCTCTGATCTGTCCACTCACCAAATTATTCCTGAACACAGATATGAGATTACTGAATTGACAAGAGACAGATTTTCTGATCATCAGTAATGAAAATCCCCAGATTTCACAGGTCTGTGATCAAGATCACAAAACCACTCCACTGAGGAATGCTCTTGGGCCTTCCCACAAGCAGCCATGATAGGAAATAAACAGTGGGAAAGGGAGATAAACACTCAAAACTCTATCGTTTGGATTTTTTTTAAATTTCTTTTTCTCTTACACAAAGGAAACTTAATAGAGGGCAAAAGGAGAAAACAAGTCTCCTTAACTCTGTGACAACTCTCTCCCTCCAGCAGAATCACATCTTTGGAGTGGAATTTGAAGTACTGTTGGAAGGAAGGAGCAGATGGGAAGCTGCTTCTACAGCAAGAACCTCACAGCAGAAAACAACCCCACACACCACCTACCACCCTGCAAGATTCTGCTCTCGGAGGATAATTAAAAAACAAGCAAACCACAAAAGCATTTGACACATTAAACAGGGCTTTATTACAGTTTAGATACCACAATACCTCAAAAATTGAAAGAATAAATGCAGAAAAGGTAAGATCTCAGCATTAGAGAGGATGTAAGTTCACAATAAAGCGTTTTCATGTATATGTAACACTTCCAGAAAACTCTAAGATTACAGATACTTATTCTTTAAAAAGTCACAACCTTCGGGTTTTTTCCATAGAAGAACTGAAGGACAATATTGTAAAAATACAAGCAGCAGGTGACTACTGGGGGAGAGGATGGACAAATGGACTTTCTGGGGGGAAAAAAGAGACACTTCAGAGCTCCATTTTCCCACACGATGGGGGAGTAAGTTTCCTAACAGTATTTTTTTTCCCTAAGTGAGGTACACATTTATATTTAAACATCTTAAACACGTAAACACACACATCTTACAATTAAACACATTCATTTCTTATAATCTTTTTAAAACATGCAAAATGTCATTTAATGTCACTTTCATCCCAGCTCTCATTCCTGCCTTGAGGTGTCACACAGGTTGGTACCACTTAAAGCTTCTGAATTCACACAAAATATACAACAGGTCAATATTCTTTTAAAATAAATCACAAAACTTCTAGATGGTTTGCTTCCAGATTTTTACCTCCCATTTTTTAAGTTAACACTTAACCTAAAAATGACAGAAGAATGCTATAAACAGACTTACTCGGACATCTGTAGCATCTCCATGCCGGATAATGCTGGCCCACGTGGTCGGTTCACTGCTGCTTTCAAAGTAGTGGAAAACCTTTAGGACTCGTTCCATGGCCCCTGGGGAACGCTCCATCCCAGTACTGAGGTGAGTCTTTGCACCTGAACTTGGGGTGTGATTCAAGTTTGGGTCAAGGTAAGCTGCTGCCATGGTTTTGCTAGATGCTAGGTATCTGTCATATTCTAGGAAAAGGGAAACAAGAAAGAAATTAATTGCAGTTATACGTGAATCTTACACTGCTTCATACAAGGCACTTACTGGAAAACCATGAAGATTCATTTCCTTTTTGGAAGGCAACTGAAATAGTTATGCATCTACAAAACTAAAAACCTACCCAACTGACTACCCGAGAAACTTCCAAGCCTCTTGGAGCAAGTGACCTGAACTTGAACAACAAAATCATTTATGGAACGGTATCTTTTGCAAAACCTCTTCTATTTGTTTCTCAATTACTTAACCCAGGCTCCTGACAAAGCCTTCAAGACCAAATACCAGCTTTCAGTTTGAACAGGAGTTTCCAGCCCTAAAATCTGCCAAGTCTGGTCTTACAACTCTAAAGAGGCATAAGAAAACCCTGGCACTGAACTGGAGGTTCTCCACTAAGAAGCCACACACCAACACCAGGCTCTCCTGTTCCAAGGCTAAAACACTGGAAACTTCACTCATTTTGTGCTGTTTTGGGAACCAGTGCGACACAAAACCATCCAGATCAAAGTTCATTATTCAGTGAGGAACCATTAAGAACACAGCTATCCCTCCTCTCAGCAATTCCTGAACAAGCGGCTAAGTTTAATCTTCCACCAGTGTGATTTCAAAGTCTGGTGGCAAAAGGCACAGACCGTGGTACGAGTCTGCCTGTCACAGGAGAGAGAAGAAAATTGCCTCTTGGCTACTGCTCCTAATTAGTCAGCCACAAGCAGATGGTGTCTGCGAAATCAATGCAGTCCAAGAGAAAAAGAGCAAAGAGTGCCTCCTCCCTGCCTGCCAGTCTAGAGCATCATTCCAGTCTGCTGGCTGGAGAGAGCAAAGGACTGCAGGGCTTTGCTCCAGGGCTTGGACAAGTGCACAGAGCTTTCCCTACCTCTTCCTCCTCCTCCTTGCAGCGAGCAGCCAGCAGGGAGGCAGTTTTGAAAATGTGGAGAAGTTAAAAATAAACTAAACTTGATCTTTTTGGCATAGTGCTCTGAACGCCTTCCTGGTAGTAAACTGAACGCCTGAGCCCTGGTTTACTTCACTGAGAGGTGCAAGAGAAATCCCTGCTTCCAGCTGAGCTCCCGTAATGCTTGGCTGCCCCTCAGAGCTTCAGCCACCACCCTGCCACCCGTCACAGTGCTCTGCTGACCTCCCCAAAAATGGGCTCAGGAAACTACCAGGGGGAAAAAAACCTCAAAACATAAAAACAGGTGATTTGGTTTTCAGGCCTGGCTTAGTTTCATGCCACCGCTGCCTGAAGCTGCCAAACAGGAAAAGAAGCAGAAGCAGCCAGCAGTCAGGGTGAGGGAGAGCATCTCCCCCCCCAGCAGCAGCTGGTCATCACACCAGCCACGTCATAACACACCATGAGATCAGCTAACAGGAATTAGCACCAGCAATACCAAGGCTTGAAATGTTCAGACTGTAGATAACAACATTTGTGAGGCTAAAACATGACTGGAAGTCTTAAGCATCTATCTCATTCAGACCCATCAGATAAAGAAGAAACAACAGCCCATCTGGGCAGGATGTCCTTACCTCTTGAATCAATGGTTGGATTGCATTCATCCAACACAACTGAAAGAACTTAACATTGGACAGGCAAAAAGGCCTCTAATCTCCTGACCTCAGGGAAGATGGCAAGAGAAGCCAAGGAGACACTTTTCCTGACCTTTGAGTCAGACACTCTGCCAGAGTTTCATACCTGTGTGAAAACTCAAGAAACCACTACATCTTTATTGTTCCTCTTTTCTGGCCATCAATACAAATGTATTAAGCCAACCTTATGCCCACATTAAAGCCTCTCTTCTTCTTCACCTCTCACAAACAGACAGAGATCTGAAAATGCCAGAAACCTCTCAGCAACTCTTTGACTTCTCCTCACCAAAGGAGCTGGGAGCCGTTTTCACACAAAATTTAAAGCTCAAACAGGCACAAAAATCTCCCCTCTGGCACCTAACACCAAGACGACAAGACTGTGCAAGCTCCAAACTGCAGGGTTCCTTTCCTGTAAGGTTAAAATAGCCATTGCTAAACCCCAAAGGTCTGCAGGGTGGGGAGTTCCACCAGGACACATTCAGGCAGGCAGAGTCCTTCAACAGTCCAACTGCTCGGAATGAAATTGCAGTTTTCAGGCTCAGACAAGGCCACTGACTTAAAGCAGGATGTTCTGCCTCCTTCAGAACAACCCACCCTACCTCAAGGTCACTGGTGAAACTGCTGAGCTTCATTTAAAGTTTACATAAAGTTTCCCAACAGCAGGGAAAAGCAAAGCAAAATGAGTAATCTTTTCATAGAAGACAACCAAAAGCAGGCCTGCTTTAGTATTAATTCACCACACTCCATCCATTTAATACACACATTCGTCAGGTTTTGTGTGGCTGAAAAATTGGTTGAAAACTCACAGGGAAACACCAAACAAACATTTAGATGTCTGGCCATAGGCTTAAATATGGACAATCCACATCCCTTGGGAGGAGCAAACAGAAAAGCAATGCAGGACTCCGGTACCTACACACTGAAGTGATCTTACAAGGTCTAATTTCAATGGACAGACAAAAGACTATTATAATTTCTCTATATTCATCAAAGTGTGGAATTAGACATCAGACTGACAGCAGTGGGTACAGGGTCAGTTTTCACAAGGTTATATTTCACAGAGGTTTTAAAATCCTGTTTGTAAGGTTAAACAATCCCCTCCACAAAATTAGAATAGCAGTTTTCCTTCAGAATTTGATCATTGATGGGTTCCTTCCAACACTTTTTAAAAAGCCCAATGCTTACTTTATGAAGCACCAAAACAGCAGTAAATCTGATAGCTCCAGGTATAGAAACACATGTCATATCTCTGGTTATGGACTTATTAACATTCCCATTAAAACCAGCCCCTGGGTTTGAGCTTGTAATGTGACTGTAAAACTCTGCCCCAGGCCAAAACTTTGTAAAACACAGCTGCTGTTAAACAACTATTTTACAAGAGCTGCCTGGTTGTTTTACGATACAAAGCAAGCTTAGATAACAACACCACGGTGCTTATTTGGGGTGTTCTAAATTCAAACCAGACTGGTGTGTTATGCTGCCATTACACATCTCAGTTTAAATGAGCAGCTTTAGTCCTCTTGGTATTAAATAGACAAACAGTGTGTGCTACCATGAGCCAGAAACAAGCTACAGTCAGCTAAAAGAAGGTAGATTTGGATTAGACAGAAATCAGAAATTCTGGACAGGACAACCTGGTCTAGTGGAACAAGTCCTTGCCCATGGCAGGGAAGTTGGAACCAGATGATCTTCAAGGTCTCTCCCAAACCAAACCATTTCATGATTCCACGACTTAATTCTACTGTATTTTATTGGATATTGTGGTATGAAAGGCTAATGGTCTAAAGGCAAGCATGTTCAAACATCTTTGTATGCAAGGCTCTGTGCCAGCATCCCTTTGAGCTTCCAAGAGGAAAGACTATTGTTCTCCCAGAGCTTGCACTTCAGAGAAATCACACGGATTTCTCAGTAATGTCAAGGATTATTCCAAGTTTGGGGGAAGAGTCAAGCAAAGCAGCCCCGGCCAGGTGATGCTGAATGAGTCTGCTGAGATGCTTCAGTTGTTACAGGACTACAACACAAGAGGTATTATTGTTCAGATGGATTTTCTGTACGGTGGTGGGAGATTTAGGCAAGTTGAATCTTTCTAGAAGTCATTCCCTCTCAATGTGACTCCTCCTGACACATTCCCACATCTGCTGAAGTCAGTGCTATGACTTCCAGTAGCACAATCAAAGTTCGAAGTCACGTTTCACCACCAGCTTTGAGTACTCAGAAATTAAATCATTTCCACTAACGAGACAGTCAAAAGTCATTAAAAATATTTAAATCAATTAACTGCAAATTGGTTAATAAAGTGAGAGTAGAGTCATCTCATAAGGGAAATGGTTTCAATGCAAATAATGTCTCCAAAACCAGCAGTTTGATAATACAATAAAAAATAATCTAAAAAATAAACAACACTTTCTCTTATTAGCGTTGGCTGATGGCCAACAACACAGTGCTAACAAGTTCATGTTACAAGGAACCAAGCTGTAATTATTCACACTGTGACTTCATGTTGTCCTTTGTAGATAGCACAAAATCTGATTATTGCTTAACCTCCACATTCTGATCCCCATCTTAGGCTTGAAGGCATTGACATCTATGAGCTAAAGCCCCTTCCAGGCGATATTTCTGCAAAACAGCTTGGTCCATCCCAATTCAAACCTATAGAAATCTGCAAGAATCCATAAAATCTATTAGAAAAGTTAAGAATCTATAAAAGTACAATAAAAATTCAGAGTTCATTTTGTTCTCTGGTCCTGGTGTAATAGTCCTTGTGCAAGACTTAAAATACTTTCAAAAATTACAATTATTAAAATAAATAAAAGCTTTTACATTGCTTGCACCTTTGACAAACAACTCTGCTTTACTGGACAGACTGACTGGAAAGCAGCTTTCCAGAGGAGCTGGAGATCTTGGTGGACAACAAGCCAACTATGAGCCAGGAATGTGTCCTTGCAACCACCAGGCTCCTGGGCTTTGTTACCATCCTGACAAGAGAGACATGGACATTATGAGACAGTCCAATGAAGGATCCCAAAAACAGTTCAGGATGGTGAGTGTCTGCCACAAAAGGAAGGGCTCAGAGAAATGGGATGGTTTGGTCTGGAGAAGAAAAGCTCACGAGAACCTTCTCAATGTGTATAAATACCAGTAAAGATGGAGTCAGAGTGCCCCCAGTGATGTTGAGTGAGGACATGAAGCAATGGCCATGAACAGACAAACAGGAACTCTCATTTTAAAAATTAAGAGAAAGTTTTTGCACTACACACGTGGCTGAACACTGTAACAGATTGCCCAGAATATCTGAATATCCATGAATACCTGTGGATATTCAAATCACGACTGGACACAGTCCTGAGCTGAGTCTGCTGTAGCTGACCCTGCTCTGAGCATTGAACAAACCTCCACAGGTGCCTTGCAACCTCTGAAATTTTGTTATTTGGCAATAAAAACTAAATTAAGAATTTATTTCACACTCTAAATTCATAAATTATCCATAATACAACTCACATCAGAGAGTAAACAGCTCATGCATTTCAAGCTCAATCCATTTTCCCAGCTTGTATTAAATCCTGCTGTAACTCACCTTGCAAATATTAACTTGACTATCTCAACCTCACAGACAGGAAAGGTTTAAGTACAATTTTAACTATGATCCCCATGACAAAGCTTGTATTTTTGGGCCCTGTGTTGAGTCAGCATATTGCTGACTTTTAGTATTCCATGGCCTGATACAAACACATCCATGCCACAGGAAAGAAGAAGCAAATATGCCACGTGTGCAACAAGTTCTTTGAGTATTTCCTTGATGTCAACATCTTGTTACACTTTAAGGATGAAACTTCGAGAAAACCATTAGGTTTGTGATTTCAAATTAGGGATGAAAGTAGAAAGAAAGGAGAAGGGCTATTTTTTCCTTTTATCATCGCTTTAGCCTTCAAAGACATTCAGTAATTTCAGCTATTTCCATAAGTCACGTTGGAATGTCCCTGTTTGTTCCCTGCTGAGTTTATTTTTCTTGTACTTTTTCTTTCAGCTAATGATGATGTTCAAAAGCAGAAGAAAAAAAGGAGCAATCATTTGTTCCACTTTACCCTGCCTTTCAGCTATGTTCACTGTTTTTGGTAATATTTGCTATGACTACACCCAAGAACACATTTATTTATTTATCTTATTGCCTCTTTTTAATCCCCTCCTGGTCACTACTTTCTCCCCACTCCTCCAGATATATGCATTTTTAAGTGTAATATTTGTAGCCAAAAGCATTTATCAAGGTTCTCAGGTCAAAGTGTAAAGCCAGACACATTAAAACAATTTTAAAATCAGGTTCTTAGTGCCAACTTTAGCCTAAATCATGTCACCAAGTACTTAACTATATCACTATGAAATGGAAAAACAGTACTGGCAATTCCATTTTTTTCCCCTCGGGGAATATTGCCTGAACAGTTACTAAATCTATGTCTCAATACAGTTCAAAGATAATACAGACCGAAGTCAAAACAAGTTTAGCAATACAAATTGCCAATATGGGAACATTTATTTCAATTATAACAATGTTTTAGAAGATTAAATGTTCAAGGGACCATGAAGGAGGAATTCAGAGACAGCATGAACTACCAGACCCACACGAAGGGAAGCAATATGACAATACTCATAAGACAAGTGTAACCCACTGAAATCAATAATTAACAAAAAGATAAATAAATAAATTTATCACATAAATTAAATGAAACAAGTGCATATTCCCTGCATAGCTGCTATGGACAAAGGCTGCTTAAAAACCTGGAGTGAATTTTGCTGAGTGCCAGAGAAGCAGTAGCTGTCACTAGGGTAGCTGCACTTTGGGATGAAGGGATTGAGAAAGTTTCAGGGGACTGAAATAGTTTAACCAATGGTTAAACTATTGTCCTGTCAAGCAGCAATTTTTCAGATGTCCCAAGATGTCTTGTACTTGTCCACCCTGCATTCAAAATATCACCCAGCCTTCCCACTAAAACTCCCACAGGATTAAATCCCAATGTACCTTTAAACACTCAGTTTAACCCAGTTCTGTTGTAACATTACATAATCTGCGCTACCAGCAATTCTCTTTGGAGTTGGCACCGTTTTCTATTTTTAATATTAAAAAATTAAATAGTGAGGAAACATCAGTTGTGTTGGGAATACAAGAAAATCAATGTCTGTACAAGCTTTAATTAGAACACAGTATCCAGTTAGGTACTTGCCTAATTTCTCAACAGCACTCTGAACTTTCACTGTGGTCCCTTGGCACCACTGAAATTCAAATAAACACTAATCTCCCCCTGCAATTTCTGTTGCTTGCTTCTAGCAAGCTCCAGAGAATTAGAGGGGTGCAGCTTTCTTTCAAAAGGCACCACAGAAATGAGCAAGTAACAACTACGCAATATTAAAATAAAGATTAAAATTAATTTCTATATATTTTGAAGCTGCACTACTTGTTGGCAGCAGCCCTTCCAATGAACACTGAAATGAGAGACTGAAGTAAGCTGTATGAATTCAAATAATCTTTTCTAATACTCCTGACCAAAATACTGCACCAAGAAGGGCCCACATAGCCCAAGCTCTTCTTCAAAACAGCTTTAGAAGCAAATACAAGCAGGAAGAGTTTGTCTTTCTAGAATATTAAATCTAATGAGAACCGATGATGATGCAAGTGTGCTTCTCCAAAATGAAAAACCCGAAGTGCTTGGAACCAGAGGCAGCTGAGGAGGACAGTGAGGTATCCTGGCTATGCACTACCAAGGCTTAACACATTCGGCTTGGGCTGCCATTCGATTTTGCCCTGGCTTTCCTAGTTTTATATTACTGAATGACATCATCCCAGTCTATAATTCAAAATGTTCCAACTATCTTTTAATTTTAAACGCTCCTAAATAATTTTAACCATCAGATAAAAGGCAGTTAAGTGCTCAAGAGGGACAGCATGACAAAAACCTCGCTGTTGCATTGCACGCCAATGGCCTATTACAAAATTCAATGACCTGTAAAAAGTTTTCCTTAGGCCTATTCTGGCTCAGGTTGTTTTCCAAAGCCAGTAACTACAGCCTCTGCTATACAGGTAGAAATGAAGAATAAAGTGATTCCTTACTCTGTACGGTGGCTAAGTCAAGCTACAAGAAGATAAACATACACTGTATGAGCCATTTCAAGATTTTTATTAAAAATAATAACAAAAACCAACAAAACATAATAAAGACTTAAAAAAGCAATTTAAAACACTTCATCCACTCCAAACAGATTATCAGGGCCCTCTTCAGACTCCTGGAGTCAGCACCAATGATTCAATATTGCTCTGAACAGGATTTATGGATCCCCTACCAGCGCTTTCATCGCCGGTGGAGGCTCCTGCCCGTGTAGGGTTGAATCTAACGCCAGGACTCATCACCACACTGCAGCTGGAATTCCCCTTGGACTCCCTCCCTGGAATCCCTCCCTTATCCCCTCACTCCCCACAAGAACAGGGACTTCTGTACTGTGCACTGCACATCTAACGGGAAGGGCATTCACTGGTTTTGCTCTTTTTAATCCCAAGGAAGTTGTGAGGTTTCTTGTGGGGTTTTCCAGTGAATGCTTCATTAAGTCTCTGAATAGAACCATCAACATTGAAAAGCTCTGAAATTTGGCATCATCCAAGAAAATACCCTTGGCCTCCACCCAAAGCATTTTTCAGTCTTTTACCTTCAACCCACTAACACAGAGCTACTGAACTTTCCTTGAGTTTAGATTAATTAAAGCATGTTTAATATACTATAGTTCCTGAAGTTCAACATTTACACTGTACTGAGAAACGAGAAATTCACAGTTTTAAGGGAAAGCTCCCACTTAAATAACTTGATTACAATATAAAGTGGGATCACTGTGTGTTTTGGGGGTTTCCTCAACATGCAGTAAAAAGAGACAGGAGTCAGACAACAGCTTATTGAAGAACTGATGTTACAAAAACTATTTTCTTTTTTTTTTTCTAGAACAATCTTCCACATGTATGTCACGTCGGCTAAAAATTTTGCTTTGCATTAGACACAAACCATCAGAAAGGTTAAAACTTCTGAGCCAAATAAGGTAATACACAGTTGCAATTAGACCATTCTACTTCCAACTGAGTCACTACTTCCTGCAGTTTTTAAACCAGAGGAAGAAAGCCATTCCAACTCATATTAAACAGTCAAAACACTTTTATTTTAGGGCTTCCTTCAAGAAAGTTCTCTGGAAGTGAAATTTAATACTTAAAAGAATAAAATATTGATCTCTGGTAGAAAAATTAATTGGAACCTGGAAGAGGTGGGCTCAATCCCTACAGCAAGTTTCAGTACAATTAAGCTTCATCAGCTTTGCCACTTCCAATTGTGGAAGGAATCATGCAGGAACACCTCAAGAATAATCAATCACGGTATATGTGGCACTAATTTCATCTCCTCTCCAACCTCCCTGGACAGGAGAGACATCCTGGATCAAAACCTCATCATGTTTTGCAACACACAAGCCATAAATATAACATAGCCTGTGCTAAAACCAGCATCAGCCTTTTCCATTAAAGCTACTGGGTTGTTCCACCTAGTCCATCTCATCCCACCTAAAAGCCAGATATTTATTCATTACTGGCAGTTATCTAATTTTTAACAACAGGGAATGGGGTCAGAAATATCAGAAATATCTAATTCAACTGCTACAGCTTTCAAAAGTAGGAGTAAAATCGAGTCCTGGCGGGTTCTGGGACAGCCCATCCGTGGTGAATTAGCACAGACACCAGCACAGACTCACCAGCACTCAGGTCCCAAACCACCAGCATGTGCAGCACACAGCCTCACCATGGGAGGGTATCAAAGCAGACAGGGGGTGACTGGTTCAACATCTTCATGGATGAGAAATTCAAGCAAATCTGAAGACATCAAGTCAGCAGGTTTCACTACCCCCCCAAGAATTTACTGCACTTTTTTAGAATATATTTGATCATGGACAGGCATTAAGAAGCTCATAAAGATGCAACTTACTTTATAGTGCATTTTTCTTCTATTCAATTATTTCCCTGGAAACAATAAATCAGTTCCCACCATCACAGTGATGAAATATGCAATTTGTGTGCGACAATCTCACCATTTGCAGAAACAGCAGGTGGTAATAAATTAAGTTGGTGTTACACAAACAAGACACCTCCGTAAGCCAACACAGAGCTATCAATCCATCTTCCTTCAAGTCTCTATTAGAACATACAAGAATATTAATTGGGGGGGGTGCACTAAACACGCAGTTTTTGAATGCTGAATTGACTTGACCTGAGAACACAATCCAAAAGGATTTGACAACTAAAGCACCTTTGCACATGAGCTTCAGGAAGCAGTTTTTATATATTTGCAATCTGTGCTCTTAATATGCTTGAATTTATTTTAAAACAAATACTTCATAGTAGACAGAGAGAAAAAAGAAGAACAATCTCTTTCAGCAAGGACTATGTGTGCTTTAATAGGCATGAAAATCTAGATGTCATTGTGGCAATACACCTTCCACACCACTGCAGCAAGTATTTCACTGGCCAGAAAGATCTTGAACCACTCAAATCCCTACACAAACTGAACAGTAGCTAGCATCAGGAAAAACTGTACAAACAGATAAAACTATTAAGTATTCCAACCAAAGAATACAGTATTTAATCACATTACTAATTTTAGCCTGGAACTGCATCTTTAGGATCTTTGTGACTCGGAAGAGGTTCTGTCAGTGCTTACTAAAGGCAAGGGGTGGGTGTTGAGTATCTTCAGCATCACACATCCCCTTGCCATTAGACAAATAAGGATTAACTTTTGCCTATTTTAGCCCCAGGGTGCAACAGAAAAGTCAATGGAATTTCCAGAACATCTTCTGCACTGTCCAAAAGTCCAGAGAAGCATAACTAAAATAATGAAGGGGCAGAGCAGAAGCCTTCTGAACAGAACCTAAAAAAGGCAGGACTCCAGACAAGAGCTTGATAAGTATTTACAAAATCCACAAGGATGGATAAACTGATACTAAAAGATTCTCTACAAGTCTCTAATGCAGTGGATACTGAAGAAACATAAGCACAGACTGCAGTTTTGCTCACACAGTCTCCTGAGAGAGTCACAAGTAGGAGATGCTGTCCAAGAGACTGGATCACTGATGGGATAAATTTTTCTTACATTAAGAACATCCATAAAAGCTTAACTTTTTCCTTCTGTCGTTGAAGCTGAAATACAGAATCCTGGAATAGTTTGGAAGGTACCTTCAAGATTATCCAGTTCCACCCCCTGCCATGGAACCTTCTACTAGACCAGGTTACACCAAGCCCTGTCTGGCCCTGTCTGGCCTTGAACACGTCCAGGGATGGGAGACCATAACCTCTCTGGGCTACCTGTGCCACTGCCTCACTGCCCTCACAGTAAAGAATTTCTTCCTAATATCTAATCTAAACCTCCTGTCCTTCATATTAGGGTGATTCCCCCTTGTCCCAAGTCCCTCTCCAGCTCTCTTGGAGCACCTTTAGACTCTGCAGGGGGCTCCAGGGGCTCCCTGGAACCTTTTCTTCTCCAGGCTGGACATCCCCAACTCTCCCAGCTTGTCTCCACAGCCAAGGTGCTCCAGCCCCATGATCAACTTAGTGGCGTTCTCTGGACTTGTTCCAAAGGTCAAATATAACCCTTAGGGCTTCCAAAAAGTTCAGATGAAAATACAGATACACTAGCTCTGGCAGCTTTCTCTACATTTATCAAGTCAATTGCTGCCAGTGCAAGATGATGATTTCCAGGATTGGAAAAGCCTCACATCAAGTTACAAAACTAAAAGAAGTCAAGTAACATTTTTATTACAGAACAAATCCAAAAAAACCCCAACCCTATAAAAAAGCCCATCTATGAACAAATCCAAAAAGCCTTCATTGTATATTCTGATCCTTAAAAGGGTTCATCTAAGTATGTTTTAAAAAAACCCAAAGAAAATTAAAGATGTCTCATCACTCATGCAATATTTTCCAAGTTTTTTAAGAACAATCAAGTATTTTCTTTAACACAGTTTAAGTTCTCATGTATAGTTTGATATCCAAATACCAATAAAGGAACTTGTCTGGTTTCTCAAACATGTCTCAATAAGAAGCTACAAAATTGATAGATGATTAATTCTGAAGAGTGTATTTGTACAGAGGTTTGACTTAATTTTTCAAAGGCAAATAAGTTGTCACCACAGGCTGCTACACCAACTTAATAAGTTGTCCTTGCTGCTGCCAAAGCTGCACAACTTGCTACCCTTTTTCTCCCTGCCAAGGGTTTCCTCATCCACTCTTCCCAACCATGGAGCCCTTGCTTCCCTCTGAGTCCTCCTGCTGCTGCTCAAATGATTTTGGAGTTGCTTTTACACATTAAATCAGAATAAATCAGTCCACGCTTCTTTTTTCTGGTTTTGGTGGGGGTTTTAGTTTTGCTTGGGGTTCACAGTCCAAAACTGATGTATCTGAGCCTCAAACATTAAACTATTAAATAACATTTACTGATTTTCAATATCTGCTCAAGAGGGAGGTGGAGAGACAAAGGGGAGGTAGAGAACAGGTATGAGAGGAAGATAAACTATTCCATTGCAATGATTAAAGAAGGCAAAAATAATTTCGTTAAAATACCAGTATTAAAAATGTGAATGCCATTTTCAACTTCAACCTTCTTTTTTCCCTCTTTATTTAAAGCCATTTATCAACTATCAGCTGGTACCCAGACACGTTTGACCAACTAAATGGACAGATGTGAATAAAAAGATCAAGAATCTCTAACATGGGCAAAAGTTGATGGAATTCTCCAGGACAGGCAAGTAAGGCTTGTTTGAATCTGATACAAGGAAGCTGATGAACACCTGTAATTTGCACCAAAATCGAAGAAACAGCTGATCATTGACAATCATGGCACCATCTACAGGGCTTCAGCCAGGTACTGGAATTTAAAGAGGTAATAGTAACTTCTAACAGGTAATGTGCTATTTCTTTTTGGCCAGAGACCATTTGAACACATGATGGAACAAGTAACTACAATGGAGTGTAAAGGAAAAGGTTAATTTGAGCTGTGCCTGGCGCAGTCAACGGCAGCATAAGCACAACTAACCTCTAATTATTTCCCATTATTTTGCAAATGTCAAAGTATGGTCTTTAAAGATGCTCAGCATTTGTCAGAAACATGATTTCATTACATTTTAATCAGCTGCAGAATATTTCACTGAGCAAGTGAGTTTCATGGCTGACAGGAATTCGAGGAGAAAAGCTCACTTAAAACGCAGTTATGTTCTTCTGTCAAAGACAACACCACTCAGAGGAAAATCTGAAACATTAGGAGTTAATATGATTTGCTCCGAAGAAATGAGCTGCAAATGATTTTCACACTCCAGAAGGAAATTAGTTTCCCTACTTTGAGAGGTGAACAGAAGAATACTTTGCTAATACAAAGAAGGGTACAGAGCAGCATACTTGATGAGACTTCATGGTTTACTCTACCCGTTTGGGCAAAATAAAAAATTTTTTAAAAATTTAAATAAAGATCAAGACCCTAAACAAACACCTCCAAGTCACTACATTCCACTTGCTGCAATGCTATACATTTTAAAAGTTTTAAGAAAGAGCAAATTCTGATTCATTAATGAGCAACACTAATTCCTCATTTAAGATGTCAATAGAGACTGAAAACATCCCTGTTCCACTCTTCCTTGTGGAAAAAATATTTTTCACAGCGAGAACTTGAGCTGCACAGACTGTGACACTTAGAGCAGAAGTGAGATAGGCACATAAAGGGTGATGCTGTAAGAAAAAAAACCCTCTAGGAAGAGATCCTGGCAGTTTCTCCACTGCAGAAGCGGCAGCACAGTCCACCCCCATTTCCTCACTCATCTTAATGATTCTCTGCCACGCTCAAGGTCAGAAAGCTCCATTTCTTTCAAGAATTCTTCATTAGATTTGAGATTTCTGCCACCAACTCAAACTGTGGAAGGCTTTTCTCAACACCAATCCATGCTCAATTTTTTTTTTAAAAACAAGACAACTCAAAACCAATTCTTCATTGTTTTAATTAATCAAAAGAAACTCACAGTATAATGATTTTAGAGATTTAGACAATTAATACCAAAACTAAACGCAACCCTGGCTCAGTTTCTATTTACTTCACTTCTATGAAACACAAAGTAATTTATTAAAAACGTCTCATATGCATCTTCCCTTGTGTATTGCAATTCAGTCATTGTAATAGCATTTAAAAGGACACGACCTGAAAAAGTTTAAACTATATCACTGGTGTGCTTGCCTTCACTGTCAAGTTTTGTCACCTGCAAAATCTGATATTCAAAAAAACAACCTAAAATCAGAGTTGTTGCTTTTATAAACTGCAAAAATGTCCAGAAAAAAAGTTAAGTACTTTTTTCTCCATTTTCCAGATGTAAGACAAATTTAAAATGGATTTTTTCTGTCAGAGTATAATTTTAAAAAGACAATATATTGCTGTACAGCACATATCAAACTTACAGACTGATCTTGATATTTTGAAAGGCACTTAGCAAAGGTGTATACCAATATGGGGTATTTACAAAGAAATTATTTTGGCTGGAATTTGACAGCTTCCTATAGGACATCTTGCAGGAGAAGCTTAAATTCCTTGTTTGTTTCAATGTAACAAAATTAAGATTAAAGAGAGATAGCATATTATGCTGGGACTATGCCTATGAACATGTTGTTTTGACAGAAAGCTCTGAACTTATAAATCAAGTTATTACAACATTTATATAATCTTCTCTTACATGCTAAACAAAACAGTTCCCAGTCATAAAACAAACAGCACCTCTGTGGCCTGAAAGGAAAGGAAAAAAACCCACAAAGAAGTAATAATTAAAGCAAAAAATAATAGTCCATCTAAAAATTCAGTGCCAATTTACAATGTACCTCCAATGTCAAAGAAAACACAGGCCATAATTAACAAATAACAACCTAAAGTGTTCAAGATTCACTCTTCTTCTTCAGTAGGGCCTTAATACTGCAAAGCAATGCCCATGCTTATGGATTTCCAGCAGACTGGAATACACAAGTGTGTTAATGGCTGGGTGGTGAGCACTGGAATACCTAAGTGCACATGGATGAGGAAGGAGGAAGCATTCAGCACCTGAAAGGACCTGACCCTATAAAAACTGCCCAGTCAGTCACAAAGGACACATTTTATGAGCAACTTTATTGCAGTGCAGGAGGTTGTCCTTGTGAGAACAGAAGGGCACAGCTCAGGTCCTGCCCACTGCCTGATCTGAGAAATACTTTTCCTAGTTGAGAAAAGAAGTCAACCAGCACATTTTTATTTGCATTTACAACAAAACTGGAGCAATGTTAATAGTGTGAGTGCAGACTGGATATACAGAGCAAGGAAAATCCTAATAAGAGAAGGAAAAATATTCAAGAATTTTATGGTAATGACCCACAAAAAGTTATAGATTAACTATTGCTTTATATGATTATGCTAGGGCTGAAGCATCACGTGTACCACAGACGGAAACAAAAGTGACATTCATGATAACTCCCACATCAGGGAAAGAGAATGGCTCCCACTTCCCAATATATAGCATTATTCCAAAAAATTGCAACCTCTGGTTTATGCTCCTACCACTGAACCGGAAAATACTGACTGGATTGAGGCATCAGTGACTGATTCATAAAATAAAATTATTATTCTTGGCAGACACGAAAAACCATTTCAAGTTGAGGTTTGGTGTTTTCCCTCTTGTTTTTATGTCTCCAAATACTGTGCTCGTAACTACACTTTCCTGAATTTCCCAATACCATGCTAAGCAAAGACAGAAGATTTGTGACTGCAAATTTCAAAGCTGCCTTCATTTCTCATTCTCCTCAAGATGCACAAGACATCACAGCTACACTAGTAACCAGAGACACCTGAATGTAAAAATCGTTCAGCCAGTAATTTTGACCTCTGTGTACCCATAAATACATCCCCAAGTATGAGCCCATCCTATAGCCGTTTCAAATACAAGAGATTTTACCCATTTTGATGATTTTTTCATGTTCCTGAGATATTTACACCCAGAACCTCCCACCTTGGTTTATTTTACATTGGCTTGACTGTGATTTTTAACATTAAAAAATCAAACTGGAGATAAATCTGGATTAAACAGAAGTGACTGGTTGCCATTGCTTTTCTGTACTGGATAAACATTAAGTGTGTTTTAACTTGCCCAGCTTTTCCTACAGGATGAAACAGGAATTGTGAACATGACCTTGCTGTGTATCCAGGAGTATCCAGGGTATGCTTGTTCCTGATTTCAGATAATTCTCATTTCCAGCTTGTTCCTATTCCCATCTCCAACAGCCACTGCTCCCTCCCAGAACAAACCGGACACAGAAAAAGCACAACTATTTTCACTTCAAATTTTAGAGATGAGCAATTTCAGGGATTTGAGACTGATTTCAGCATGAGCAATAAAGACTTGGATAATTCTGAGTAGAAGACGACTTGAAAGGGTTTATTGCAGAAATTATTTGACCACCACAGCAAGTGCTCCTGTTCCTACTGCAATACCTTGGTTCTCATCAGTGTGGGACACTGTACTTAAACTGCACAAATGTATCACAGCCAGAGTTGGGAAGAGAAGTGAGATGTGGCAGATAAGAGCATTATTCCAAATGCATTTTTACTGCACCTCTAGATTGACAGAAGATATTTAAATTATACTTACATGTGCAAATTTGGTACTTCAGTCATGAAGTCCAACACTACTGGTCAATGCAGGTCAGACAGCTTGTTTCAGGGAAACTAAATTAGTGCACCCAAACCCAGCAAAATGTTTGTTCAGTATCACATAAAACCAGAACCTATACAACAGCCAAAATTACTCTGGAAAGAAGAAAAGTAGTGGATATTTTCTTCTGATGCTGCCTTGTGTCCATATATTCAGTATATATATCCTGTATCTCTAAAACAGTATCTACAGAATATAATATACTTTCTATTTTATATTATATGCTCTATGAAATACTATGACCTGTTTAAAAAATATAGAAGTAAAAGCAAAAGACTGAAGGGGCAAATCTTTCACTTCAAGGAGAGAATAGGAACAAGAAGAAATTCTCTACTGGTGAGGCCCTGGCACAGAGAAGCTGTAGCTGCTCCATCCCTGGAAGTGTTCAAGGCCAGGCTGGATGGGGCTTGGAACAACCTGGGACAGTGGAAGGTGTCCCTGCCCATGGCTGAGGGGGTTGGAATGAAATGATCTTGGAGATTCCTTCCAACCCAAACCATTCTGGGATTCTATGCCATCCTCCCAACTCTATGTAAGAAAATCCCAGGATTAAGCCCTCGCAATTATAACCAGAACAAAATCCCCATAATTTTAGGTCCAGAAACACATGCAAAGAGCCCACCTTGTGCTAAACCTAGTTAGTTGACAGAACATTAACTTACTGACCTGACAGGCACCGCCACTATGTGCCCATCCCACTTCTGTGCCAAAGGACACTGCCTGGAACTGCTCAGGGTGCAAATCCTAATTTCTTGGCCACTTGTGTGATAAACATGACACAGGAATTAGCCATGTACTGGGAACAGACACACAGCTCCCTGCCACCTGAGCAGTGCCTTTTCCCTCTGGGAAGGGGCTGGGATGGATATCTGCAGCACACACATGCTCTTATTTGACAGGTACAGTTATACACAACCATAAATCTGGTTTTAATTCTGCCAGGGTAAGTCAAGACTGCTGCAATCAAACACCTGAATGGACAAAAAGCTGCTGTTCAAGACCCTGGCAATGAAATTTGTTGCATGGGAATAATTTGTTAGTATCAAATTGAAAAGGTTTCTCTACTCTAAAGTATCTTTGTTGCAATTCTTCAGATTATCTTGACCAACCATTGTGACACAGGTGAGACAAAACCTCCTTTGAGCTAAACACACTGAGATGATTTCAGGAACATGATTCCTACTATCTTCCCACACCAGCAAGAACAGTTCATTGCTGAGTTGCAAACATATTAGCAGAAAGGTTGCGAGAAGAGTTTAAATCTTATTGCCCCTTATCTTCCAAAATCAGCTAAGAAGCTGCAGGATCACACCCAGTTCCTTCCCCCTCTCCTTCCCAGAAATGAAGATTTAATAGGACCACAGACCATTACTCACCCTGCGATCACTTATGATGAAAATGTTCCCTGCTTCAATGTCTTTTATATGGATGTTAGAGAAGAAAACCAGTATGGGAATCCATGACCAAATACTAGCAATTAAGTAATTAATTTAGCTTCATCAAGAAGTATTGTTCAAGGGAGTAAAGTTTGCTTTTAGTTCTACAGCACATCAAACTGAAGTTAAAAGTTCAGCTTTCATTTTCAAAATGCCACACTTCAGTCCTTACACTCATCCCCTCTTGATGTCTCCTTGTCCAGAACATCACAAGTGCTCAGTTGCTGTGAGCAGCTGTCCCAAGGCACGGCAGAACTGAAGGTCACACTCCTGATTTTACTCCTGTACTTATTCAAGATGAGGAGACTTAGGCCATGGAAAAAGCTGTTTCTCCTTAGATATTTCCTCAGTAAAACAAGACAATACTTCATTTGCAGATTCCAATTTAAATAAAAAGACAGCACAAACCCCTAGTGCTTGCTGTTACAGATCTGCAATCATTGGCAGGAGAAACGCTACTTCAGAAAGCAGTGACGGTGCTCGGGAAAAGGATTAAGCAATCTCCCTTCTGGTAAAGTAACAAACCTTGGTTATCCAATACATAAATGAAAAAAGGAAGTTTGTTTACAGGCTGTTTTAAATGAAATGACTCAGCAGGATCGAATATGCACAGAAATGCTTTTCTTATTATCTATGCTAAGCTACATTAAATATCAGAAGAGGAAAATCCAACTCTCTTTCCATATGCCAATAAACACAGCATATCACCCAGTGCTGGGCAACCACCAGTTACCTCCCTACCTCACAACCCCCATCCTTGACAACCTGTCAGGGAAAACTAGCATTGGCAGTTCTCAGCAAGGATTCAACAGTAGATATTACAGTGATCTCATTTCTTTTGCATGACAATGAAATCTTCATGAATGCTACAGAATTTTTCTAATCCCTATAATCAAATACATTTATGATGTCCTGTCCTTAAGCTTCTTTTAATGTAACATTTACGAAGATATTTCCTTGTGTCTGGCTTTTGTTTGTTGTGCCAGGTTATAGAATGCAGCAGATTGTACACACTTGCCTACAGTACTGTTAGAGTGTATATTAATCTATAATGTCTCAGGTTTTTAATAATTACATGAAGAAATCCATATCAGGTCATGAATTTAGGAATATTAGTGAGGGTTTTTTTCCAGATAATTAATGAAAAGTACATACTCTTTGCTGGCACATGAAAATTTCTACAAGACATGAATTTGCAGCTATTTTATTACAGCAACACTACAGCATTCGAAGGATTGAGACAAGCTAATATATTTCTTACAATTATAACACCAGTCACAAAAGTTAATTTCAGTACCATAGTTCTTCCAATAGAAGCTGTGCTGGAAGAGGCGCTGCCCAATGAATTACATTTGCTAAAAACACAAAAAACAGGTAAGAGATCATCGCTGGTATCTAAGGATGCTAATTTTAAAATACTACAACTGTTGCCAGGCTAACTGGGCAAGGGAAATTATGTACATGTCTGTAGATGTATTTTACATACAGAAAATAAATATATACACACACAATGGGACTTGTAATAATAAAAAAAATCAAATATAAACTGAATAAGAAAGCTATTAGGGCTACAAACTCCTGGTTACCTTTTCTGCTTGATGCATCATTTCCAACAACGAAACATTCACTTGAGTGCCAACTTCCACACTTTGCTCTTAGGCCTTTTTTTTCTAATGCTTCTTTAAAAGGATATTTAAAACATTTTGTGTTCCTTACTTAAGTTTTAGGTTTTCTTCCAGGCAGCTCAGAATTTCATTCCAAGCTGGTTCACTGGCTCATTACCAGGTGCTACAATTGATAAGATCACACATCTCCATTACCCAGGGAACACCAAATGCTCTCCCAGTCCTTAAAACAATCACTTTCTTTTCTTGTAAAAATATCTCAAGCTCCATCTTCCATTCCAGTGGTCTTTGAATACGAAACAAATCACCCCAGTGGGAATGCAGCAGACTCCTGGAGCTGCATAGTTCCAGTATTTTTAAGAATATTGAGCTATCACACGCTGTGCTGTAACACTGAAGGGGAGAACCCCCCTTGCTTTTCCACCTTTAAATATACACAGGCATATCAGGAATATGACACTCTAAGCAATCCAGTCTATGGAAGGTGTCTCTGGCCACAGCAGGGAAGTTGGAACTAGACAGATGATCTTCAAGGACCCTTCCAGCCCAAACCTTTCTGTGATTCTATGAACTTTTTTCAACTGCCTTTGAAAATCAGTGGTTTGATGAGATTAACATTATTTTTCTTCTTTCTACAGAAACTTCCAAAAAACCCCAGGATTTGAAGAGATGCTTTTTATGATTTGCAAGTCTCACAGCCCAAGAAGCTACGAAGTTAATATTAAGTTTAACAAAAGCTTAGGCAAATTTTCAATTTAGAAAGAAATGGCTGATGCAGGTCATGTAGTTAATCAACAACAGACTGTCAAGTGACAGACCAGACTTTTCCTAGTTGTAAGGCCCTCAGACACCAAGGAAAAAGCAGTTTAATAGCATTTCCAAACTACACTTATAGATCAACAAAAACTGCAAGAGCAGAAGCTTCCCTCCAGTCACTTCAACTGAAGCTCACTGGGAAGATGCAGCAGAACACTCATACAAACAGAATGGCTTTTTTCCTTTCTGATACACAAGAACAATTATATTTCTATGTTACATACACAGTGTCTGTGTCAAAGAAGCAGGAAATCTTGCTTTAGAGATTATTTGCCTGCCTACAACATTCACAGTATCAGCAACTTCCCTTTTCCATTTTCTACCGCTGTGTCCCTCTTAGTGATCACCTATCACCTAAAAACCTAAGGGTCTGTTGGACTGATAGTTATCACCCTCTTTGCAGAACAGCAGAGACTTATGACATGGAGATGAAGAAACAGCTCTGACCTTTTATCTTATGCATCCAACTGTCTTGCTTATATTCAACACATCTCAAGCATCTGAACACACCCCCTGAATCAGCAGGGCTCACCAGAAAACAAACCCACAACATTTAACTTGGAACTGCTTCTCTCTTCAAAAAAAAGACTGCAACATTTGCAATAGACAAGGCAAAACTTTTTCCCAGTAGATTAGATACATTTCACAACACAGGTTAAAATTTTTAATATTTATTTTAATCAAGACAAGGTTTTTGACCGAATTTGGCTTAATTACGTTAAGCCAGTAGACTTTCCATGTTAGTTTGAAGGGCTGAGTTCAAGGACTGTGATTACCCTGCACTAACAATTCACACGGCACACACACTGAAGTACATCAATTAATTGTTCATAAATGACTAAACACAGCTCTTCACACGGAAGATATTCAAGAAACTTCCTCCTCCTTGGGGTGGATAATTCATTGACCTATAGCAGAGCTGCCCAACTACCCTTGGCTGTCACGTTCACACTGCTCTCACCCAGTTACTGTGTAAGGTTAAAATGGTAAGGAATTCACAGGAAACACAAAAAAAAAAGGTCACCAGCAAAAGTATCTAGGTCAAAGTGCAATACATTATGCTATTAATGATCTTAACAAAGTTGAGAGATGTTAGAGAAAAGTCTTTAATGATCCATGACTACTTTCCAGGCTGCTGTTACAGGCAGAAAGGAAACATCCCTGTATGATCCCAGTACAAAGTTTCAGCACTTAGCTGGGAAAGGCGCAGTGACTGCTCAGGGATCAAGACATCCACATTAGCATCCCCTGAAGTTGCAACTGAGCTTCAGGATGATTACTCCACAAGATCTAAGACTTTAAGTTTCAAATTATTTAATAGAAAGGAGGAAGCAGCCCAAAATGTCTTACTCCTACCCTTACTAAAGTGATACAGACTTACTTAGAAGAAATATGCCAGCAGTGAAATACACACTCCATTCACCCATCAGAATACCCTCAAATCTGAAGCGTGCAGATCCAGACTAAATTATTCAATTCAGTAACACTACTTAGATTAGATTTAGATGTGAAGAGGAGGCAAAAAACCAACAGCACAGATTTACACAAATACTTTCTAAAGCAAGCAAATATCTTATTCTCTCGTGCAGTCTGACAGACAGAGCCACAGAATTGGGTGCAATTAGGTCATCCCACGCTATCGCTAAGAAGATTTGACGATTTCAGATTTAAGAATGCTAAAAAAAAGTGGAAGCTCTGTATGAACACAGACTCACTGGAATATTTCAAAGAACAAACATTTGCTGAAATTGCACCTGGTACAATGAAAGCCTAATCTGTCCCATTCAAAAGAGAACAGACCACTTAGAAGTTATGGATAATAAAACATGCACATCAAGACAACATTTTATGACATTAAAAAATACTTTAAAAGTTTTATCAGTTTTTGTTACAGGTAACCTGAAGCTTTAGCAGAAAAACCAAAGAGCCAGAATAAAGACATCAGAACTAAATGGTCCTCTCATTAATATATTACCTTTCTTGGACTGCAGATATCTCACAGCCCTTATCAAAGTAGGCCAGATCCGTCTCATTTCCCTAAGGTTAAGCCGGTGAACAGTACACAGAGTAATCATCGACTAAGGCATGGCCACCATTCAATGACAAATATAGCTCAAGCTATTTCTCATCTGTCCTATTTTTTTTGGGAGGCTGCGATGTAGCTTTTTCTAGAAACCATCACAACTGGCAGCTGTGAAGATCCTGGTGCCTTTGTCCTCTTATGCAACTCCTGGTGTCCCCCTCCTCCCCCCAACATGAAAAACAAGAGATTACAGGGCTGCTCTCCGTATTTTGGGGCAGTGCGGATGGATAAGCAATATTCCCTGAAGTTATGGCCTGAGACCACAGGCAATCAGAGGAAGAGGTGAGATCATTTTTCATTCATTTTAGTTGCTGGAATGGGTGGGGAGGAATCAATACCTTTTATCGTGGCCCAATGCAGCCATCACCAGCCCTGCTGGGGGAATCCTCTGGGACTGGAGTAGGGGGGAGAAAACTGATTACCAACCAGCCTTAACAGCAGATGGAAAAAACTTTGCTTTTGCTTTCAGAAGATTTTTCTTCCCTAGGGTTAAAAGTTACTTTCTGGGAGGTCCCTTCATCCTGACCCTCACAATAGTCCAAGGAGATGAATCCCAATTTCACCCAATACTTTTGTTATCCAATTTATGGCATGCAGATCTGGCATTGTTGTCACCCCTTCACGGTAAACAAGTTTTACTAAAAGCAAAGCACACTGTGTTTCAGCTTTGTTTCCAGCTACCGTTACTCATTGTTTACTAACTATTATTCCCCAGTGAGCTGACAGGTTCTGCACTTCATGAGACAAGGGTGTGGTGTTCCAAGTTCTGCCATTTCCAAGTCATTTCTGCTCTATGTGCTACTATAGTATGTCAACATGTGGCAAGGACAAGTTTCTCCTGAACATTTCTGCAAGGTGCAGAAAGCAGGCAAGACAAAGACAGTGTTAAATGCTTCTTTGTGTGTCCTCCTAATCACAAGACACTAAAAACTGTAAATAAATGTTATGTTGGGTTTTTTTCAAGACAACTAATGATCTAGGCTATGCCTATAGCTATGCCTATCAAATCCTTAGTTCGGATACGTTTGCCTTGAACTTCTGAAGTAACTGGCTGTCCGTGATCCAAGATTACAGTGACGCAATACTTCACTGCCAGTTTCTCTTCCAAAAAAGAAAGTACATTGAAATGAAAGCAAGCACGAGGAAAGTTATGCTTACAACCAGCAACACTCAACCTTTTACAGTTGTTTTCCATCTAAGGAAGATTTGATTCTTTGGCTACTAACAGAATTTCGACCTTAATCCCTGTACACTCACACCCACAACTCCAATACACAAATACCGCCCAGATAATACAGTAAATATTAATGTCTTGGGGTGCAAATTAATATTATCACGTGAATGACTTTCCCATGTCCATCTAACTATTGTTAAGCCTCAATTTCAAGTCCAACCCTCTCACTGTAATAAATTCATGCTCTGTGGCTACTTATTGTCTCGGTTTGGGGGCAGATAATAGGGGTGGCAAACAGGGAGACATCAAGTAAAAAGACGTGAGTCTTCCACTGTAAACGCTCCCTACGATCAGGATCAGACACTTAAAACCTACTTCTTCTAAAAGGCGAGTGAAAGCAAAGACATCTTCGCAGTGGCTTTAAACATACAAAGATCACAAACAAAGCCGTCAGATCCTCACATCAGTGCAACTACAAACCAAACAGCTCAAGCGCTCTTTTCATTTCAAATCATTCTTAAAGGCAGAGGGAGGAAAAAGAAAAAAATCCCGAAGCATCCCAGCCGTCAGGTGAAGCAGCTCCTGCGGAGGGGCAGCTCCGCACTGCAAGCGCATGACCAGAATATTTTATTTTCTAGCTTAGCTTTGATACGAAAAAAACCATAGAACCACAGGTGGCAAAACGTTAAATTAAGAGCTAGAGGGAAATACATTCATATATATACATACACACACACATAGATATAAATTAAAGGTCGGCGTACCTTTAGCCCAGCACATGGGGAATGGGCTGCAGCCGCTTTTCTCCATGCAGCCCGCACCTGCCCGCCTCGGGGGCTGCTGCCCGGCCACCTCCAGCAGCCACATACACAGAGCGTGCTCGATGCCGGCCAGCTCCGGCACACAATGTCCCGATTCAGCGCTCCGGGCTCCTGCGGGGGGAGGCTGGAGCCGCCTGGACGTGCCGGATCCCGGAGAGAGGAGGGAGCCCTGGCCCTCCCCGGGGCGGTGCGGCTTCACCTGGATGCGGGGGGAGCGCGGTCCCCCGGCCCGCCCGGGGCTCCAGCGCGCTCCGCAGCGGGGAAGCCGCGCCGCTGCCTCATCTCCCCCCGCCCCGGAGCATCATCCACCTCCTCCTCGTCCTCCTCCTCCCCGGGAGCGGTGCCGAGGCGGAGTGAGCCCTGCGGAGGAGGGCGGGCAGGGGCGGGAGGCGATTACCCGGCTCCCATTAATATGCTAATCCCCGTCTGCTGCCCGCGCCCGGCAGCCTCCGGTTCACCCTCTGCGCAAAGACGCAGCGCTGGAAATGCCGCCCGGGCCGGCTGCGGACGGGCCTCCCTTCGCCGCCGCCGATGTTCCAGTTCCCGGCTGCCCCGCACCGCCCCTTCCCCTCCCGCACCCGCGTTCTGCCATCGCTTTCATACATTTGCTGTGTCCGCTTCCTGACACAAGCGGACACAGCAAATGTGTGTCCACATTGTGTTTAGCAAATATCCTAGAAGAGCGAAACTTCCCTATAAGTGCACGGGGACTTCCCTATAAGCTCTGGAGAACTTCCCTAAACTTCAGCAGGAATTGGTGTCACCGTCCATCAGCACTTGTTTCGCTCCACAAGATTATGGATGGAAGAACCCTGGCAGTGTTGCTCTGCTTTAAAAAATGAATATCGCAGCCCACGCCAGTCCTCACTCAGTGCCACATCCAGCCCTCTAAACCCGGGGCTTCTTTATTCACTTCTCATCAGAAGGCAAAGGTCACCTCACACACTCCCCCCAGATGGTGAACGCCTTTGTTTCTGCTTAACTTTGCACCACCTAACATCAAAACTGCTTACAAACAATTTTCTTTTAAAATGGTGAGTATAAACACTGCAAAAGCCAATGTTTATAATAAACACACATCCAGGCAGAATGTGTATGCAGAAATAAAGCAAATATCCGTTTTACTCACAGCAAAGTATTTCACAAAAATTATAAAAAACTGATTCAGCTAAAATACATATTAAAATCAACAGGAACAAGACTCACACTTATCATTAAAGCTCTTTATATATTCCACGGTAATCTCTTCTCACTCCCAGCCCTCAGCAGCAAGGCGTGAGGCTTATCCAAGACTAGAACCAAAAGGGAATTAATCTAAAGCCAGCAGCCTTCAATTTAACCTATCTGCCTACTTGTAGCAGCATGCACTCGTCTACAGCATATGTTTAATTACCATTCTTTACTGCCATCTCATTTCTCAATATACTGACTGGCCTTGCAGAATTAGTGGTGTATGTCAAAATTCTTGATTTAAAAAAAAAAAAAAAAGAAGAAGAAAAGAAGCAGCAACTGCATTTAAGTATTGTCTGCTTCTCTATTTAAACGAGAAAAAATATTCACTGGAAAAAAAAAAAGAGAGAGATTAGGCCACAACCAGGCCCATCAGATGTTCTGCATCACTGCTCAGGCACAAAGCTCTTTCTGGGGCTGAAGAAAGCCAAAGGGAACTGAAGACATGCCTGGGTGCCTTCCTCCCCCCTCTACTAAGTTTTCCAGGCCCCTCAGTGCTACACAGACAGACAAACACTTCCAGCGACAAGGTCAATTATATTTACCTTCAATTATAAAGCAAAACATGCTATAGTAATATTTAAATCCCAATTACTGTAGTTGTGTGGGTACAGAAAGGGCACAGACAGGCTCAGTGCTTCTCTGGTTCACACTGCAGCTGTCAGGACAGGAAAGCTGCTTTTACACATCCAGCTCTGCCGTGGGCTTCCTTGGTGACCTTGAGCAAGTCAGACTTGTTTTCTTAGAAAAAGGAAAGCTGCAGATACTCCTTCAGTTTTCCTTAAGTTGGTTTGATCTGTGCTCTAGGGTGTAAAATATATAGATTTAAAAAAAAAAGTGTTTCTTCCATAAAAAGAATATGTTTCCAGAAAAACAGATTAAAAAATCAAGAGGTAAAAAGGGGAAGGTCTAAATTAAATTTTATTCATGAAAACAAAACCCTTTAAATATCAACTTGTAAGTACATTGCCAAGGAGAGTTTTAATAAACAAAATGTGTGGACTCGCTGTATTCTTTACGCTTTTAACAGATGAGGCTAATACAGATTATCAATCCAAGTGTCAAGAGACACTGCCTGCTCATATAATACCAGTATTATATTCATTCTTCTCAAGGACATACCTTCTCGTTTTTGTATTAGACTACAAAATGAAGGTGAAAACTAAGTACTTCATAGCATGAGAATTTTTTCATTTCAATTCTATAAGCTATCCAGCATTTTACACTCTGAATATGTATTTTTTCACATAAACCAAGTGCTTCCTTGATGCTAAGATTTTAAAGAAATACTTAGTATCTATTTGTTACTGTAAGAAGTACACAGTAGACATATGCTCATTCTCTTCTTTCAAATAACATGATAATCTTTTTCTGCACAAAAAAAAAAAAAAAAGCCAATAGTATAAAATTTATATCCTGGAGATATTCAGAAAACCCGAAATTCCAAGTTGCAGGGAGGAAGGCAGGCAAGGATGGAGCAACAGACAAGGCACAAAGTAAAAACAAACTTGAAAAGTTAAATACGTCTCCAGCACACTTTATATCAAGTATTTACAACATTTTATAAATACTGCTCATCAAGTAGGTATCTGAGTAGCATTTATGTAAAGTAATCTGTTTTAAGTAATGCCAATCAGATTATCATTTACTGAGGTAAGAAACATCTGTCAGAAATTAGGGCTGTGGAACAGGAATGTTGCTTCTTGTTGTGCAAGATGCATTTGCTGACACACACTGATAGTATCTGCGTAGTAGTCTCTGTGTAAGCGATGATGATAGCAGCTATCAAAGAAAATCCTAAAAAAATACTATAAAAAAAGAATGCTTACGTTTTTACTAAGAAGATATAGAAGCACTGGCCATTTTCCTGGAGCATACATTCTAACCAGAAAAAAGCTCAGACTACCCCAATAACAACAGACAGGCCAAGGTTGGCCAAGAAATGGCATTTTGCCCCAAGGAAATTCAAGTTAAGACTTCTGCTGTGGCTATGATTTTGGTTGCTCAATTTCAGCCTGCTTGTAAAGACTATGGATTATCAGCATCAGCTTATGGAAAGTAAGGGGAGGAAAAAAGTCAGCAGCATTTTTTGAATTGTATCAAGGTATTTAGTTTTTATTTTAATTTTCCTTGCAGTGCTGAGCCTGTCTCCTATTGATGTCGCCTTCAAAAATCACAAAGCTTTGGGGGAACAAAGAGTTCAACTTTTTTTTTTTTTTTTAAACAACTGGGAGACACATAAAAGGTTGTCTAATTTTTTCCACTCAAACTTATCCAAACAAAAATAAAGATCTAAAACACCCATCAGACAAATTAGCAAACTTTGGCCTTCTTCATGGTTATGTCCAGAGCCAGAGCTCCTGGGGGTGTCCCAGAGGTCTCATCAGCACAGAACTGACCACAGTTTCTCCCTTAGTAAATGGCATCATTAGGAACTCTCTGCTATTCAATTAATTATTTTCACATCAGTTAATATCTCTATTCATCAAATCTTGATCAAACTGGCTGGCAAGTTAGAGCACTGTTGGGAAGGGGACCAGGACACAACCAAACAGAGAATACTTGTCCAAATTCCACTGCCCTGAGAAACAAAACTGAGCTCAGGATTTGGAAACTGTGAAGAAGACAGATCAGACAGCAGAACAGAAATTTGCTTTTCAGTTCCTCTTCTGCAACACCTCGGCCACCAGATGAACTTATCAGCAACAGAGATCTCTTCCAAGAGAGAAGAGAGCAGCCCATTCACTTGTGACAACAAAAATGAAGAGCTACAGCCCAGACAACAGCAATGACATCAGCATTAGGGCTGGAGGCACCTCTGCTCTGGAGACAGGATGAGAGTGGGGACTGTTCAGGCTGGAGAAGAGAAAGCTCAAGGGAGACTTAGAGCCCCTCCCAGTGCCTGGAGAGGGACTTTTGACAAGGGCACACAGCAATAGGACAAAGAAGAATGGTTTTGAACTGTAAGAATATGTGTTTAAATTAAGCATTAGGAAGATGTTCTTCACTATGAGGATGGTGAGACACAAGCAAAGAAATGGTGGATGTCACATCCCTGTAAGTGTTCGAGGCCAGCTTGGATGGAGCTTTGAGCAGCCTGGTCTAGTATAAGGTGACTGTGTCCATAACAGGGGGGTTGGAAGCAGATGATGTTGAAGGTCCCTCCCAACCTAAACCGTTCTGTGGTGATGATGGTGATGCTTATGATTCAAATAATTCATAGTCTTAGCCACTTCATGGGCTACTGTTTATCCCTCCAGTAATTACTAGCAGCTGAAGAACAAAGGCATTGTTTTGAAGGAGATCTGCATATTCATATTCATGTAGGAGATGGAAGATGAGTTCATTGCATTCCTCTTGCTGATAAAGAAAGTTTTCAAACAAAGTTTACCCTCAGGACAAGTGCAGGATTTTTCTGGTAAAGCCACAAATGCTTTCTACCGTGACAACTGCAGCCTGTAAAGCTGAGGGAGCCTGATTAATGTTCTAAAAATTAAAACATTTTTATTGATCAAGTGACAATCTTCTGCATCCAAATTAATCTGCTTTCCATGTTAGTATCCGGAATTCCCCAAACATGCTATCCAGACACTAACTGCACCGTATCTTCATTCATCTTCATTCCCTCAAGTTAGTTCTTTGTGTGGGTTTTTTCTAATTATTCTAATTATTCTTTGGGTGTATGCATTATTTAAGAGTGGAAAATATTATCTACCCTAATTTACCCCTAGCTAAAGTCACACAAGCATCATCTTTGTTCACACAAACTACTGAGAAATGGTGCATTGCCATTATAATGAATCCAAAATGACAACTCCTGGCCTCTGCCTTACTCTAAACTCAGGTTTGCTAAGGCTGCTTTGGAAATCTATCTTGGATTACCTGGTCTCTAAATCTATCATCCTTGCCCACAAGCAACCCCTTTCCCCTGCCACCCACACCTTCTCTAGCTCAGTGTCCTTCTGAACATTCTTTGCCAAAGGGCACAGAGGAGAACAAGGGGATGGGCTCCATGACCTCCAAGGGTCTCTGAAGACTGAGAAGCTCCATCATCATTATCCTGCCACCAGAGATGGTCTTTCTTATTTAACTATGAGCAGTCTGACATGCAGAACTGAAAGAAAAATGGTATTTATAACTGGTCAAAATCCAAGCCCAGTTTTTTAACAGAAATTATTCAGCATAACTGAGATTCAGCATCACCTCCATGAATTCATTTTAGACTTTGCAATATGAGCAAACTCTAATTCCATGCTCCAGAATACATTAGGCCATTTTTCTCCTGAAGAAAAAAGATAGAAAGCACTTACAGAAACTCATTCCAGAATATAAACTGCTGAGGATCTCTGCTTAAGACATTCTTTTGGCAAAAAATCAATCCAATACTGAATTTATTGTTATATTTCTCCATTTGGTGAGCTTAATAGTAGAATAATCTTTAGTATTCCCAAAAAGTACAAAGTTTTAAAACACTTTGTGACCTTCTGGACCATGGTCACCTGTTTAGCCTTATGATCATCTGAGCTACATTTGAAAACAGTAGTTGACAGAATTCACTGGTTTTATTTTCAATTCTTAACCTACTGATAGTAGTGAGGTGGGGAGTGAAAGAGATGAGGGTGTTGGGAGAGAGCAGGAGGAATGCAGTGTCAATGAAGTTTCCCATACCTCCCATTCCCAAGGGATGCTGTGCAGCAGAGCAGACAGCAATGCAGCCTCCCAGCCTATGCTGTTAAGGCAACAGATGTTAAAAGGACCAGTAAGTTAACTTTATTTTTATTATTCCATAAATAAAGACTAGCCATTTTTTAAATCCATATGGGTTGTATTAGTTTTCAAGCATGAAAGCTGTAGCGGATTTCCTTGTGGGTGGACTAAGCTGCTCATCTTCTCCCACTTCCTTCCATTTACTTTTTGAAGGCTTTACTGTAGAGAAGGATAAAGTCAATGCCACAAAAGCTGAAAAAGGTTTAAAATTAGTCCTTCCTTAGGCCACTGATTCAAAATCTCTGTTCCTTCTTGTTCTAGGCTATTTTCAAAAAATTCACCCAACAAAACCATTTCTATCCTCAAGACATCCTTGAGAAGTTCATTCACTATTCCATTGCTTAAAGGTAAAATCTGTTTCATGGAGACCTGGAGAGAAGAGGTGAAAAAAAAAGAAAAAGTGAATCCTACACAGAGAATTCCTTATTTTACTGCAAAATAAAATCTGATCATTTCAGTCTGTGACAGATTCACAGTGCTTATCAGTTTGGCTTCTCTGATGTGGAGTGACCGGAGAAGGAATGAGATAAAGCAATCCAAATGGTCACCAGAACCTTTCTTGACCTTATAAAACTTCCCTTTTTTAATGGCAAAAACCTTCAAATTATGAGGTAAACACAGTAGAAGGTATCTGAAGGGGAAGGACCCCAGCCCTTTGATGCTGTTTAAAAGAATTGCATTCTGTGAGGATTACTTTTGTTCAATGGAAGGGATCCATGAGTGGATGAGTTGACCTTACAAATGTTTCTTAAAATCCACCTTTATCAATTCAAGGATAGCCTAGAAATAATTAGAGGGATATAAGAAAACCAAGATGCTTATGGGTCAGCAAATCTCTTCAGTCTCTTCGTATCTGGGCTGCTTTCTCTCATCTATCTAAGAACCAATTGCACAAAAGAAAGTAAGAAAGCTGTGCAGTCACATAGGATCCAGTTATTTACCAGAAATGGTGTCATCTGGACGTGTCTTCCTTGTCCTGCTTCTCCTCCAGATGCCAAATACAAAGTTAGAACAACAGCTCACCAAAACACTTCTAGTTGCAAACATCTTTTTAGCAAAAAGTTGTACCTGACTCCCAGTGTTGCATAAACCACAGATACCATCAGCAACTCCTCAGACTCCCAAACTATTAATTGCCATTAAAAAATGAATAAAACAGTAACTCATGACCTCACAATAAAGTAATATTATTCCATTTATATATGAAAACACACTGGTGCAACAGTTCAGTGTCAATAAGAACATATTTCTTAGTGAAGGACAAGCGTAGCATAAATACCTGATGTATAAACAAACTCTTACAGCTAAAACAAAGAGCTATTTAAGTTTAAAATTCCAGAGTCACAGAATAATTCAACAAGCCAGTGCTGATACCCTTCAAGTCTTAACAAAACAAAAAATTAAAATTAATTATTAATTTTTACAGAACATCTTTTCAAAGTTTTATAACACAAACATTAAGGCTGCTCTGTCAACCAAGCAAATTCCATGCCTGAGCTATTAAGCAAAGAAAAGCGTATTTTAAAAAAAAAGAAAATATTGTTAAATAGGCACAAATCCCCCTTTCCATTTGTAATTAGCAAAATTTGGATTAAAAAATTCCAAAACATAGTTTGATGCTTTGTTTAGGAGAAACTCCAGTAGAGGCCAGGTGTAGCTGAGCCTCTAAGCCACAGAAAATTCAATTCCTGTTCACTTTAATCATCCCTCTTCCTGTTTTGTACCAAGAAGGGACACTCAGGAGCTTTCAGCTACATCTCTGCTTCATGAGAACAGCAATAAACTTTCAAGGAGCACCTCCTCAGGCAGTCATTTTATGCATTTTACAGGGAATCAAAGGTCATCCTCAGCTAACACAAAATCTTTTATTCAATGCAAAAGCCACCACCTCAAAATAGCCTCATTTGCTCCTCCAATTACACAAGACTGCACAGTTCTGCTGAGCAAGTTCTGTTTACCTAGGAAAATGCCTGCAGAGTAGTATCAAAGAGCTCAGAAACACAAGAACTTGTTGCTTCATTTTAAAGAAGGCTTCCAGGAGCTCACCACCAAATGCAGCTCAAGTTAGTTGAGGTAACCAGCTGTGAAACAGGATGGAACATCATTCAGTGTGTCCAAGGCAGCACATATCCCCTCTCTGCATCTTTTCATAGCAGTAAATTGATGAGCAGACTAATACAACCTCTGCTCTGTAGCTCCAAACTCAGCTGAGCTTCAAGTGTAGTAAACTTCACCCACTGACTTGATAACTTGCAGCGTTTTGGTGAAGCTGAAAACACATGTGCATGAATGCTGTTATAAAAATGAAAGCAGGCAAGACCAAGATGTACAAAACCAACTGATACAAGTGGGAAAGAGAAGTTTGGGCACAACCCTTCTTCAGATCTAAGGAAGGGAACTTAAATATCCTATCTCTTAAGATGGTAAACAAAACATCAAAAAAACCCCTTTCTGATGGCAGCCTGAATGACCTACTTTACCAAACATCACAGGCTAACACTGTCAGCATGTAACAGCATCTGACAGGGCCAAGAGCTCACCTCTTGTACAGTTCTGAGCTGCAAAACACAGCTTCAAAAAAAAGCTCTGGTACTGCTCTCCATAACCCCATTTGATGCATTACAACCAAGACTCAGTACTAAAGCTGTTAAGTGAATATGGAACAAAAAAAAAAAATAATCAGTAAATGCATAAACAGAGGAAGAATATAAACCCTGTCCTGCCACAAAGACAAGAAGAACAAGTTTCATAAACTGGGAGCAGGGAAGTTCAAGGACCCTGAAATAAAAGTACAGTGAGAATTTTTAAATTGCAGAAGGTGATGTGAAACTGTCATCTTAATAGGTTAAATATCTTCAAGGAATGACTTAAACCACCTCTCTCTTGGGGTAGAAGGGCAGAATTCCTTCACCCCCTCAAGTTTTGAAGGACGCAGGTCATTAGACAAAGCCTGATCACTGCCCTTAAAATTTTCTATTTAATACCCTACCTTAAGGAGTTCTGTATAAAAACCTCAATAATTATGTTACTGATGTTTCCAGAACCTCAGTGGTAGTCACTGCTTCTAACATCTCTCTGTATCTTTTGGCTCCCTCACCCTTCTCTATTGTAAAGCCTCGAATTTCAATAATACCTTTTACTCCAGCTCTTGGAGGACACATAGATGACCAGGGAACAGTCAGCAGGAATTTCAGTGCTCATCAATCAATGATTTTTTTCTGGGACTAAAAGCCTTAGCAGCATTCTAACCTTTCATTAGTATCATCAAATATCCCGAGTTGGAAGGGACCCACAAGGATCACTGAGTCCAACTCCTGGCCCAGCACAAGACAACCCAAACAATCCCACCCTGTGCCTGAGAGTGTTGTCCAAACACTCCTGGAATTGTCAGGAGTGGTGCTGTGACCATTCCCTGGGTGAAGAACCTTTTCCTAATATCCAACCTAAACCTCCCCTGACAGAGCTTCAGGACATTCCCTTGAGTCTTGTCACTGTCACCACAGAGAAGAGGTTTGTAGTAGACATCAGAGATATTAGTTAAGCTGCTCTTCAAATCTATGAAAATTTGCTCCACTAAGACATCTGAAGACAATGTGAATCACAAAATGAAGTCTATCAATCCCAGAAATACAGTTCCAGTATTTTTCTGTATTAAGCCTTTCACAAAAAGAGTTATCACAGATAACTCTCGTCTTGTGCCATGAAAAAAAAAAAAACAAAAAACAAAAAACCAAACCATGTGAAATCATTCCAGTAAGTCATCTGAATGGACAACAACTAGAAACTTTAAAGATCTTCTTTAAGGAATCATTAGTGCATGAAGACATAATTTGGAAAACATCTTTGTGTCAGAGTTAAACAATATAAGAACTTCTTAAGAAGTTTCACATCTATCTCAAGTGTAATTCCAGCCCACTTAGGGAAGCACAGGCATTTAACAGCCCACTTCTGTTATCTTGACCCTTCGTCAGAGTGAAGTCCTGAGGAAAAATGTACTTGCTACAAGAACAGACTTTGTTGTTGTTAAGTTTGACCCTTCCATATGAAAACTTGAAGAACATCAGCTTTATACATGACAAAATAATTTTTGCAGGTTTTCATATTCGAATTAGTGATTCCCATCATAGCTATCGTATATTTTCTTAAATATGTTCTTAAACTTCTGAAAATAAAAAAAGGAGGGGGGGAGCCATAGGTAACAATTTTTGCTATTACCTCCTTTCTTCTGCTGCGCAAACAAAGCCAGCACAAATAAGTTATGAGCTAAGGACACGAGGAGAGCATTCAGACCATACATTAAGAGTTGTCAAGGATGTAAAAATAAACTAAAGGAAAGATCATATAATCCTTTATTTATGGTCATTTTAGGCGTAACTTACAACAAAATAGTTGATTAAAGTTCACCACGCAATGTTTTTCCTCTTGGTTCACTGTAGTCAGTGATGTTCCTCTTCAAACAAGCTCGTGTGTATTTTGGGAGAAGATCCCAAGCCACTCCCAGCCCAGGTCTTGCAGAACAAAAAAGACACTAACATTTTGTATAAGCCAACTACACAAGATCCAGCTTGATACTGAGATTCTTTCTTTCAGTCACACTGTTATTCCCCACCCTTCCTTTACTCCACAGCTGTTGCTGTGAAAACCCTGGGTAGTAACACATTGCAACACTACAGCAAGGGGTTACAGAAATTCACAGAAACTGCACTTTCTGTGGCACAGTTGCATAAAAACAGAATGAATGCATCATAGCATCAGCAGAACAGACTAAAGAACACATATTTATGTACCATGTTTATTGGACTCTTCAGTTTGCCAAATTTCATCTTCTCCTTAAGTAATTCTGCAGCAGAACAAGACACTTTCAGTGACTGCCACTGAAGGTCGTGTGCTGTAAAGGAGCAACAGAATCCCATTCCCAGTATCCTGATGCCCTGATTATAGCTCATTGCCCTCCGTGTGCAAGGCTGGCTCTGCTCTGGATTTGTTTTTATTCCTGTAAAAGAAGATAGATGAATTCTCCAATCACTCTTAGTACATAGACATCCCCTCACTTGCCTATATAAAAACTTTTATAAACCAAAAAAGCCTGCTACAACAAAAGTAAAAAACAATCCTGAAATGCCTAACCACTTTCCAAAAATGCTTAAAAAAATCCTTCTAAAATTTACAACCATCCAATGTTCCATTTTTGTAACTTCGGAAGAGTCCAGATAAAATTTTAATTCAGATCTCCAAGTACATCATTTGAATAACCCTTACCAGCATCCCTCCAGTTGTTTCTGCACAATCACCACCAGCCGGTTTGCCAGCAAGAACATACATGTGGAATGTGTACAGAGTGGAGTTAACTCCCCTCACTTAGGGAATGCCTCAGCTGAGTCTGACCTGCCAGGTCCTGGATATCCACCCATAACTAAATAGCACAGAACCCACAAGGAACCATTTTTGCTCTGTATTCCTTTGACACCAAAACAGGTAAACATCTTCTCAGAGTACATAAGCATCCAGTTCCAAGCAAAACATTACTACAAGTTATTTATTTTTTGACAGCATGTAGTACAAAGCTCTAAGTTCTGTTCCAATTCCTCTGATATTGTACAAACAAAAATCTGTAGTTCAGATTCAATCATTTCTGTCCTAGGTGTCCCTTCCTTCCCCCCACAAAATAATGAACCCCTAAAAATTTTCAAGGTTTCTTCTTTTATATTTTGTCCAAAAGTTCTGTCAAAAACTTGTTTGTTTGTTTTTTTAAGAAGAATGCCAACTGTTAGTATGTTTAAAATAAGGCACTAGATGATCCCCATTCCCTACACCCTTATTTACACAAGACATAAATTACCCACCTCTCAGATGAAAGACTAAAAAGCCTCTTCCTGGTAAACCTGGCTGAGAAGTGTCACCAGGCACCTGCATGATACTGAGGCTTAAGTTTCTTGTCCATCATCCTCAGTGAGAAAATATATCTAATTATTTCTAAAACAAACTTTCCAAAGTAGGAATAAAATCACATACCCTACCCAAAAGAATGAAGAGTATGTGCACCTGACTCAATTCCAAACTGAACTGCATAACTGTAATTCAGGATATTTCAGGTTATCCAGGGTGGAGCAGCCACACCTTTTTTTGTCACTTGCAAAAAGAAGTAGACTAATTTTCCCTAGGAAAAGTATCCTTATCCCTCCAAACAGCCTAATTCCTAAAGACATCATTTGTAATATCAATTTCTAAAGAAGCAGATAAAAATTTCCAATTTGTCCTAGACCAGAAATTAATTAAAACAAAGGAAAGTATCTTAGATACTATACATTCAAGTGGTATATTTGCATATGATGCACCCTTGATCACTGGAATTCTTCCACTTTGAGAGGACTGCCCAGGAATAAGCAAGAACAATCCTCACAGCAGTGTGGATGTCTCCAAACCTTGGGAGCCAGAAATGTCTGTCCTACAGACAGGAAATGGTAATGTGCTGAACTGCTGGGTTTTTTTGTTTATTTTGAAGTGTCAGATTTTATTGATCCATCTTGTTAACATTCATAGGGACATGGGGTAGAGGACTCAAAGGACCTTTCATGTTATCAAATCTTACTCCCTACCTCCTCATCCAATCATGTCAGAGTCCCATTCAGTGACCAATAAACCACATTTTGCTTTCTTTGAGCATCAAATCAGACTAGAGCAGATACCAGGGGTGCCACATCATTCCCAATACTTATATCCTGATTTTTTTTTTTGTTTTTGTTTTTGTACTACTACTTTCAGTTCTCTGTATCAAAACTACTTTTCTTCTATCCCCTCTCCTCCCTTCTCCTCTATCCCTATACACATTCCCAGAAAAACAATGTTCTGCAGCCAGGGCAAGCTGCTTAACTATAAATCATTTCACAGACTGCCCTGGCAAATGGGGGAGGTTCCTGACAGCTGGAAGAAAGCAAATTGAACTTGAAGAAGGGAGGGTCTGGATGACTGAGGCCGGTCACCCTTACCTCCCTTCCTGACAAGGTGATGGAAGTAACAACCCTGGAAGCTATTTCTAAACAAATGAGGACAATAAGGTGATTAGAAACAGTCAACATGGATTTATGAAAGGGAAAACATGCTGGATCAATCTCACGAACTTCTATAATTAAAAGACAAGCTTGGCAGATGAAGAGTTGTCATTTCTCTTAACTTCAGCAAGACTTTCAACACTGTCTCCCATGACAACATTCTGATAGACAAACTAATGAAGTTATGGACTGAATAAATGGACAGTGAGATGGCCTGGAAATTGTCTGGACTGTCAGGCTCAAATTTCTAAAGGAAAAACACCAAATCTTAGCTAACTTAAAATTTCTTGAGGTGTTTAATACATCTGATCACCTCAATACTATTACTTAGGTCAGCCTCACTAATAAAAATGTTTTTCTTACCAAACCATGTTGTTGCTCTTGCCCTGTCTGGGCAATTAGCCATAAAATATGGATGGGAATGCAGGGAAGAGGGCAGTGTCAAAAGTACAGCCAAAATAAGCCAAGAAAGTTTCACTGGAAAAGCTGGCAAATACACAGATTTCATGTCAAGATCTTAGTGGTCATCTCCCCAAGCATTCACCACAAAAAATGAGATATTCAACAGTGATAGTTTACAAGGGATAAATACATTGTTTTTCCAAATATCAGAGGTATACAACAATGGGAAAATGCATTTTATGAGGTAGAGATCATTAACCTGTTTAAAGTGTTCAACAGAATTCTAAAGCAGCAAGGTCTAATGCACAAATAACAAGAGAAACTTCTTCCAAGTGACATTTAAGCTTTGTCAGCAATAACCTCATCCAGTAATAATAGCAGTTTCATGATATGGAATTTGGAAATCTAGAAACAGCACCTCACTGCCTCACTGGTAGTGAAAAGAATTCAAGCTATAGGGTACATCTGCATCAAAAGAAGAAATGTGTTCTCACATCTTCAGAGCTGTACAGGGCATGCAGGCAGCTATTCTAACTTGACAGCACTAATATTTCATAAACTAAGATGTCTTCAGTTCCATACTCATCACTCAAATAAAATCGTTATAACACAAGCCATTAAAAAGACATGAAAATTAAGTTTACTGTTGCATAAAAATCAGAATTCTTAGTAACATTCACAAAGATTCCTAGAAGAAAAAATGATTTTTGAAGGGATTACTGAAAATACAGCTTTTAGAGATAAAGTGCAGGTTTCCTTGTATAGTTCCTTTAGCACTGTGCCAGGTGTTCTGAAATGAGAGGAACTGTTCAGTCTTAGTACAGCTTCAGTATAAATTCCTACTTAAAACTGATGTGACAAATCAAAAAGCCACTATTTTGTACTTTTTTTTACTTCTGCCTACACAATTGGTTACCTTTTCCCCCCTTTAAGCAGGAATATTAACAACAGTTCTCTGCTCATGCTACTGAGTTTATTCTCAGCTGCATGAATAATCGTTGCATAATTTATTACCCTCTGTAATACATGTGAACATTTATTTTAAGAATTCTGCATAACCTCAATTCTGTCAATTCTTGCCTACTGTGACTCTGGCAATACCTCAACCAATTTTTAATTTTCCACCTTTTAACACTGTAGGAAGTACCCAACCCTTTGGGGCTTTTGAAATTCTGGTTGCTGTATGAAGGTTCATCACACGGGCAAGTGTAGATTTAGGGTAAGGAAGATCTATTACACAGCACAGCATTAAACATTCCATCTCCTGCCAAGTGGGTAAGAGGAAGAGGTGGCAGGAGGTTGTTCTAAGGCTGTGGAAAGTGCCAGGAGATGAATCTGATTTCATTAAGTGGATCAGGAGCAGGCCCAGTGTAAGCAACAAGGCCAAACACACCAGCAGACTGAATGAGGACATGTCTTTAATTCAGAAACAACTTTAGGTTGAGCTGAAATTGTGTAACTTTTTTTTTTGTCCTAAATGAGAACTTGGAAGTAAAAATAGTTACAAAACCATTTAATATTTCAAGATAACAATGACAGTGTGCAAATGGTGTTTACCTAAATTGTACATTATACAGCAAAAAGTGAACACAAAACCATCACACTTAAAATATGCTGCATATCTGAAATTAGAATTAGGCAAAGGATGTTTATTTCCTATTAATTTTCTGATAATTTATGCTAGGAGTCAGCAAGATTTTATTTGACTCACCAGCTATTATCTGGAGGAGTCATCAAGAACAAACAACTGTACCTGTGATTCAATCTTGGCATGATGTTTTATTGAATTTTTAACCAAAAGTCCAGTATATGCTCATTTCTTATATTTGTCTTTATTTTCCTCTAGGTCTTTGATACAGTTTCTTGCTTCCTTACTATTTCTTGATTCTGGTAATGAAGACATATTTACACTGCAGGATCAGGAACAAAGGACCAGCTCTTAGGAAAAGTCACCGACATCACACAGATGCTAGAGCTGTTTTAAATTCAGAGCAGGACAAAATCCAGAAGGGATTGCTTTTAATCCCAGCAGTGTCAACAGAGAAAGTTTAACTGCATTTACCAGAGGAAACCAGTCTTTCATGCCCCCAGGCATGTGTGAACACACTTGTGTTGCAAGAGAACATCACTTACAAACAGGAGAACTGTGTTCTCTATCCACCTTAGAAATTATAATATTTTAGCAAATTGTTCTCCAAACCCCTCCTGGTTCACATTCCAAAAATCCTCTATGCTCATCTCCATGGCCTCAATTACAAGGCAGTAAAAACCCAAGTTACCCATGAACTTCAAAGCAGTGATACAGATTAATTCAGGATAACTCTCCTGAGTAATGATTTAACTAACGACCTCATCAACTAATGCATTCTCCAGCACAGAAACAATCCTTTACGAGGTTTTGCTATGAAATAAGTGTTCTGGATGACCTCAATATATCACTGACTATACCAAATTTATATATAATGCAACCTCAACCAAGACACTACAATAAAGACACCACCTGAAGTAGACTCCTCCTTACTGCAAAGTCTTCAAACGCTGCAAAAGCCCCTGCCTCCCCATATTACGATGAAAATTTAGAGCACTAAAACCAGGTGGCAAAAGTGAGAACATTTCTAGTGACATCTATTGTCCACTGCTGAAAGCAGCACCCAGAGAAAAAAGTTCTTCAAAAATTAAAATAAGAAAATACCGTTATTTATTGCAAAGATGAGTTCTGATGATTAAAACTTCCCACCTGAATCCAGAACCTCATCTTTATTCAATTATATTATATCTTTTATCCAGGCTGCTTTTCCAATTTATCAAATTTCTTTTGAATTTTAATCACATCATCCAGTGTGCTCATAACTCTTTTTGTGTTGGTGTTACTGGCAGATAAAGGCACATCAAGTCCACGTTCATGGTCATTAATAAAAATACTGTAACACCACAGGACCAGAACCATCTCTGTGGGACTCCATCTTTCCCTTCTGATAATATTTTAAGCATGATTCTAAAACAAGTTTCCTTATTTCCCTTAGCATGGGGCACTGCCAGATCTCTGCTCCGGGTAAGCCATGGTGTGCAGTTTTTATATCCTCTGCAAAAGCCTCTTGCCATGCCATGGGCAAAGCTCATCCTTTGGACATCTTGGGAAAACTTCTGTCCTCTATCATACTTCCAAGACACAGTTAAGGAGTACAATTAGGACACTCCCACACACAAACTCAAATTGAAAAGAATAATCTCATTGTGACTCAGATTCACACCAGCCAAACTCTTCAAGTCCCAAATATAAACTCAGAAGTTGTTTCATCACACATCCTTGTCCTAGAAGCTGCAGAAAACCCCCCTACAACAATACTTATCTTCCTGTCAGCCTGACCTAAACACCACGTATTTATTTTTCCAGTATTTTCCATAAGCACTTGCCTGCCTGACAACCACTTTCAGCATTCAAAATAATTTTAAAGATGTCTTCCTTAAAAGAAAACTTTCACATTTGGACTTCTCTTCACCACCTCAGGAAAACACGATTTTTTTTGCTGAAGAGCTACTCTAAAGTTCTTGAGGAATATACTACAACATATCAGCTATCAAGCTTTTAATTGAAATTGCCATTTGATTCCAACAGGAAAAGAACATCTACCTTCAGAACAGGTATTAATATCAGCCTGGAGAAATGAAGGAATGGGCACATAAGCAAAATCATCAAGGCAGAGGGCAAGGATAAAAGACAGCAGGCTTAAGAGCAAATATCCAATCCCTTGATCATCCAGCAGTAAAAGTGCACTTCAGTCAGGATTCCAGAATTCACATTCCAAACAGGGAATACATGGACAAATTCTGTCTGCCATGGAACAGGAGACATCCTCACTCTGACAGAGCTCACTCTGTGCTCTGCATCACAACTCGAGCCCACAGCAGAAATAAATGCATGAATTTTAAAGCTTTGTTAAAGACCAAATGTAACAAACAATAAACAAAAAATGTTATTTTAAAAATATCAGGTCAGCGTGGTTGGGTTGTTTTGGTGAGGTCAGTGGTTTTGGTGGGTTTTACTGTCTTTCTTTAGTGTTTTTATTAATTTTTAAACACCATTGACAGAAGGGTCCAACAGAGCAGCTCGGACACAAGTCACCTGTGATTCCAGCCAAGCGATCACTGGGTCACCTTCCCTACTATAACCTGGGGAGATTCCTTATATCCATAAACCTCCATCCCCATTTCCTTGCACACTGTCCCTCTAATACTGTCACCACTAATACTATTTGTAGCTGCTCCTAATCTGCTCCCCTGACAGCTGTATCCCACATTGTGCCGAGTCGCTTGAAGCATTAAATATCTCACAAGCATATTTAACAACTGCCTATAAATACACCTCAGTTACCTCCTCCCCTTGTCAAAATACACCATTTAAATGGAAAAAAAAATCTGTACCTCAACAGGTTTTGTTTTGACCTCAGATCCCCACATGACTAAGAACCACGACAGTGCCAGTAAGAACTGATATTCTGATTATATAAAAGCATGACTGTATTGTAAGCAAGCCCTTAAAAGCTGCCTGCTGTCACATCAAGACAGAAATGAAAAAAGGAGAACTTACCTGCTGGCAAAGGAAGTCTTGAAATATCTGTAACAATAAAGAAATACATTTAGAAAGAGAAGAAAAAATAGCTCTACAGTTGCATTGGCCCAACAATTTTTCTGCAAGGCCATACTTGTTTAATAAAGCACATTATCTGAAGTAATTTGCTGGCTGCCAGGAATGCTACATGCAAATCAAAAGCATTTTCCTTGTTTCACCCTGTTCATTAACCAGATTATGCTTTGCTCACCTAACTGAAGGACAAAGATTATACTGAAGGCAATCAGTGTAATTACTGCAGCAGAATACAGGTCACTACGCACAAATGAAGTGTTACATACAAAATTCACCATCACCACCTACAGAATTTCAGAGCTCAAAGTGTCAGGGATAGCCTTTGCAAATGAAGAGGACATTACAAGACGTTTTATTCTTAGATCTTTAGAGAAGAAGTAGCCAAGCTTTCAAGAGGACAAGCATAGAACACAAAAAATAATATTAAAAGAAAGGACGCTGATTTTTGTCACCAAGGCACATTAAACACTTGCTGAATCTAAGGCTGTCTTGAGCTGCAAACAATGACCTCTGTGTCAGAGTCTAAATAGAACATACTAAAAATTATACACTAAAAAAGATACATTAAGTTTTCCTAAGTAGTTAATTATATTAAACTCTAAGTCACTATATTGTACCTGCCTGCTTTTCTATTGTCATCTCAGTGCACCTTATCATGACTGGGACCTGAGGTGTCCATCAGAGTTCAGAACAGCAACTAGAATCCACAAAGAACTAGAAAGAATTACTCAAGTCTGTAAGGACGTGGACTGAGGACAAAGGTCAAGGGGTTAATGAAAACTGAAATAAATACAAGTGGGAGGGGATAAGAAAGGGGAACCAATAAAACAAATGAGAGAAAAACTGAACTGAACCTATGAAAAAGGTCTGCAGAGTTATTTGGTTAAAGGAAACAGGAAAGTTGAGTAAGAAATTGTCACACTGGGTACAAAATCCACATGGAAACTGAAACTTTAACTACAGGTGTAGCAGCTGAAACAGATGCAGAGATTATCAAGGCAGATGGTCACTACTTTGCTACCTAGTAGAAGAAATAACAAGGCTTAATAAATTTATTAGCCCTGCTCTCACCAACAAATTGTTACAATTCATGTCTGAGGCTGGAAGACATGATGGAACTCGAATACGAAAGAGAATTACACCTGAAATTACAGGCAGCCCACTAAAAATTTCAAAAATGAACTGCACTACTCTGAGGAGATGATGAAACAGCAACACATGAAGTTGAAACACACTTAAAGCGTGAAATCAAAGTGGAAACAGGACACCACAAAAAAAAAAAAAAACAGAGAAAATACTGAATACCTTAGACTGGTAGAACAGAATATTTAAAAAGATAGTAAGGTACATTTAAAAGATGTTCATCATGCTGTCTGCTGAGGAGCAAAACCATCTTACATGTAAGAAAGGCCTTTGGACAGGAGAAATGCAGCCAAGGAGACACAGCAACTGTGGGAAGCAAAAAACTCAACAGTTCTGGCACAGAATCCAAATCAGCACATACGGGATGGAGCTTTCTTCCCTCAGAAAGAGATGTTGCAGTGACAATTAATTTGGAAAGTTACAGGAAGATAAATGTCGCAATTTTTTGTTTGTATATATTTAATTGTTTTCATGCTCTTTTTTTTATGAAGTCACAAAAAAATTCCTGCTTGTCACTAGGCTACACAATACCAACAATTGTGTCCATATGAGTAAAGCATCTAAAACTGTGGATTCAAAAATACCATTTTTGATTTTAATTTTTCTACAGTGCTAGAAACAAATGTCTAATTCCATTTATAATTAACAACTATTGAAAGATTTAAGTTACTACAAACACTTAGAACTGCATTAAAATCTTTTAATTTCTGTGTATTGGGAATGTTTTATCACAGCATTTATTACATTTGAAACAGATTATTTGGTTAAATGTGCCTACACAACAGATGTCAGGAAAATAGTAAGAGTACACATAAACCCCAGAATAATATGCTACTATTGTTATTATATACACACAGGTAGAAAACAATCATTTACATCTCAGAATTTAAACAGGGAAAAGCTCTGCAGCTAAGACACATACACAGAATTTTAACTTAAGAAAGACCTGATCACATTCCAGCGTTTGTTCCTAACACCTGAGCCGCTGTTTTCGCAGTGGTCTCTCCCTGCCAGCGTTCACACAGATCCTGTTACTGCACCAGGACCTTCCCAAATGGGGCACTGACACCATCAGCACTGCTGCTATATTTAAGTCAAACACTGCAAAGATTTCTTACTTCCACGCTCCACTGTAAATTAGTCCCACAAGTGCATTAACTGAAGAGCTGCTGCCCCTCTGGGACAAATCTGCTAAGCAGCTTCCTGCAACTGCACTTTCTTCTATTACAATTTAGTGCAAGAGACTGTTTTCTACCATTAATTGACATACATTAGATCTAAAAACAAGTTGGACAGAAGAGATTGAAGCCTGAAGGTCCTATCAATATACTCAAAACTGCATATATGCACTTAGCAGGTTACTTGTATGGTATTTTTCAATTGTATCCATTAAGCACAAAGTCCTCTATAGGCTGATGTATCTTCATTCTAGCAAACACCAGCCACTACAGAAATGTCAATTCATAATAGCATAAATGAAATAAATATTTCACAATTCCAAAGATAAAAGTAACAATTCCACACCTTTGTGTATCCAGACACCACAACAGTAAGTGAAATGATCATTATCTTCATGTGTTCCTAGTAGTGGGGAGTCACTTTAGGAACTTTCTTACTCTTGAGTTTACCCCATCTCCCCAGCTCACTCTCATCTTTTCTGTCTTGAAACCTCTTAGCTTTATTCTCAAATATGGTTTTTCATTTAACATCTATCACTGAAAAAAGACAAGTGGATCCTGGCCACACTTTAAAAACTTCTTCCATGGAGAGGTAAACCGAGTACACACTTATGTAGCTACTCATTTCAGATAGGATTTACACACTTGCCTTCTCTGCTGTGTAAAACTTCTCCCTTTTTGAAGCACACCACAGCATTTCAATCTCTAGAGAGGAGAAATTCAACCAATGCTGACATTTGAAAAGGAAAAAACTCAAGGTAAAGGTTTTCATCTGTTTTGTGACTAAAATGAGAGGCTTGAGAGCGTTTTGGAGAGCTGTCCTATAGGGAAGGATTCCCTCACATCAGGGAGGCCTGGACTGACTTTTTTTGTACAGCTCAGTTTCTGAATGCTTGGAGTGCTGTCACACAAACCACATTTACAGCAGCTGTACAACATGAACCAATCTTACTTTTTTATCTGGTCCAAAGTAGTTCTTCAAAGTGAAATCTAGAATGAATCATATTTCAAGTGCTTCTGCTCCTACTGATCCTTTCAAGGGATCGCTCGTGTTCTGCATTTATATTCTTAAGTACCTCACTGTGCTACTTGGCAGGGAGCAAACTGCCAGTTTGAACAGGCAGAAAGAAAAATTACTTTCACATCATATTCTTTACCATAGCCAAACTTTTACATACTTTTTAAAGGCTAATCAGTTCTCAGAAAAAAATGGTTTTATCCCATGTAGATATTGGGAGGATGGAGCAGATGGCCTCAAGAGCTCCTTTCCAAGCAAGGTTTCTGTAATATTGGACACAGATGACTGTAACAGACCAGAAACAAGCTGAAATTACATTAGAGGTGCTACAAAATAAAAAAGTTCCTCAGATAAAGAAAACTTGCCAAGTAAACCAGTTACATACATGAATTCACTGAGGAACAAAAAGGACAGTATGTTAAAGAAAGAACACTACAATTATTTCTGTACGCACTGAGGTGATTCGGAGCACTAGAGTCCTCAAACAGGCTGTGTGGATCCCAGAACCAACAGTTTTTCCTGTGATTTATGGATGCCCTGAGGACCGGATCTCTCTGCCACTGTATTTGCTTTTATAAAATTATGCATTCTACATTGCAGAGTTTCACCGAATGTTTTCTTCGAAATGGAGCCGCAACTTTAAATCTTCCTTCCAAGAGTAACATCCTATCATCGAAAATGGGAATGTTTTGTGAGCTTCCTATTCCTGTCTCAAGGTAAAATGAGAATATGGCTCCATGGACAACCCCAGAGGGTCAGACTCTGTCCCATCTGCAGCACTGATCTCTTTCCAGAGCTGTGGTAGCAGCAGACCACAAGACATTTAATCCTGTTCTCCTGTAGCCAGAGCTGGCTGACTCCAGCCTAACAGCACTCCCTTGAAATTAATTCAGAGATTCAGTTCACAAACCAATCTCTCTTTCCAGGGAAGAGTGAAGGCTCACAGCACACGAGGAACCACAGACCACAGTCTCCAAGAAGCCAAGTAGCACATGTCATTGGACAACAATCCTTCCAGCTAAATGAGGAACATCACAGACTCAACATAAAATGCAATTTTCCTATTTAGACACAGTACCAAAATAATTTAGGAATACAGAGGCATATTCAGCTTTTAGCCTTTTGTGGCTGGTCCTGAAGGATGTTGTCTTAGAGGCTGGATTCAACCACCTTGAAGTCTCCTTTCCTATATTCTCTGGCAGGCTAAAAGGGATGTTGCTCTGCTCTTCAACGAAGTTGAGATCTCATCATCTATCTAAAAATATTTTTCTTTTTTTACAGAGCAAATAAGTAAACAGAAAACACAAGTCATCTTTCAAGATCAATGCTTTTTAAAATTACATTTGTTGAGAAACTCAAGGATTTATCCATGACCATCTGATCGACCGAACAAAGACCTTGGAGACACAATGAATTCATCCTGACAGCACACCCATTAAGGAAAAGCTATTAAAAAGTTTTACAGTATGATTAAAAGATTGTATAAACCACCAGTTGCATTGTTCCATATGTGTATTTTTCCCCTTCATCATTAAAAGTGCAACTCATTTGTAACCTACACCTATCCTACTTCTAATTTAGCAATCTGCAGGGCTGAAGGGTAACAACCTTTTATAGTATCATTTCACATAAGGCAATTTTTTAGGGCAATTTTCAATTCAACTCAATAAAATCTTTTCAAATACTAGATATGTAGAATGAGAGGCAGAAGTGTCTCACTGTAAAGGCACATTTTTCCTAAACATTTTATTATCTTTACAAGTCTTTAAATGCTCCAACTGTTTTGACTTTTGGTAGTTGCCTCGATGTGCAAACACCAATACCTAACACAGTATTCATATGTCAAACATAACAGCACTAAAACCACCATTTGCTTACTTAGATTTGGGTTTTTTGCCCCTATTGACATATTTATTGCATTTGCCTTAGGCACAGCAGCAGCTGAATATCCATCTTAGCTGCAAATCTTCATCTGTTACCCTGGGGAGAGATGGAGGGGGACAATTATAGGACAGCCACCTCCACCCACTAAACCTGGTAGCAGTTTTTTTGTGCTTTGGCCATAGCAGAAGAAATGCAGCACACAAAACCACACATCTTGTGTTTACAGCCCTACTTCACAGGAGATCCACGTTGCACTGGAGTCCCTTATTATCTTGGTTTAAATCTTTGCTACAGCTGTGAGTATCAGCAGTAATGATTTAATGTTCTCATTTCTGTCTGCTGAAAAGGTTAACGAGCAAGCGGCCAACAATGAACTGCTGTGACACCCTGCAACGTGCACAGCCTGTTCTATGCTTTTGAGAAGTTGTCTTTAACCAGTTATTAGTTCTAAGGCAAGCTGCTGCCTATGAAACACAAAAGCAACACAGAATTTAGCAAGGAAAAATGAGAGGACCAACTGAAATACTGCACAGAACACTAAGGGTTTTTTCAAATTATATGTTTGGTTGATAAAATAGGTACTAGGCACATCTGTGGTTTGATGATCACCACATCTGACATACCTCAGATGGCTTTAAAAATACGCAAAAGCACTGAGGATTTACACCAGTAAAACCACATCAGCTAACTCATCCCATACGGGGAACAGGAACACCTTCAGTTCATATCTGCTTCAATAATTTCTCATTTTGTTGTCAGTTTACTGTCACATTCCTCTCACTATCCCACTCTTCTGTTTGTACCTGCTTTTCTCATTTGAAAACAAAATCAGTATTGAGTCTCCTTAATTTATAGCATCTACACAAAAAAATAAAATCATGCAACAGTTTCAAATACCAATTTGCCCTCTCCTGCTGATACTCCTCCAAAATCACTCTGCTTATGCTTCTTAAATACTAGTTTCTGAAACTGAAAAAGTCCAAACTCTGATTAAGACCCTCAGAATAATCCACCTATGTTTTCCTCCATCTCAGCTGAACTCTGCCTTGAACTCTGCATGCACCTTGACACTTCAAATTCATTTATACCACATGACTGAGCATGACCACTGAGTTATCTATGCAGCCACCAGGAGCCAAATTTTTGACCAGGCACACTGAACAGTAGGATATTAAATGAAAAGGTTCTGGTGGAAGTTACATTTAAGGAGATTAGGAAGAGCAAGAGAAATCGCTCAGTCATTACTCAGGGCAGGTGGGATCAATCTCATTACATACTGAGTTACAGAACATGCAGTATCTAAGCAACTCAGATAAAGAATTTAGTCTCGATATCTACACAAGTACTATATGGACCTTTTGCCTATGGGGAAAAGAGGTTTGGACAGAGAAGAGGATGGAAAAGTTCCCCAATAATTGGTTTTATCACAAAATAGGTAAGTGGACTCTCTAAGTCTGCAGGTGATATTAAGCTCTTATGGGTCAGCAAAAGTCATGTCAATGGGGGGAAAAACCAACAAGGATCTCACAAAATGAAGCAAGTTGCTAAGACAGCAGCTACACTTCAGCACAGAGCTGTGATGTAATGCATCTGGGGAAAAAATTCTGAGCAATACCTCCTTAACCAAGTAACACTTGCACTTTCCCCAGTTCCAACTGCGGGAGGAAGGCTGAGTCACTGTTTTCTCTGAAATCATCAGCTCAAACTGGAGAAGCTGGCCAAAGGCAATAAAACATTGTGTCTCATTAGGAAAGGTACCGAAAACATGGTACTTAAACATATTACTGTGCAAAACAATAAAGCATCAACATGTTGTGTCCCATTCTGGTCTCTGCACCAGAAGGAGTTAGAGATAACTGGAGCTGGGCAGCTGAAGTGATTGAGGGATGGAGCAGCTGCCAAGGAAGGCCAGATTACCAAATCAGGGGCCTCTCAGCAGGGAGGACATGACACTCGGGGTGAACATGATCACAGCACAAGTGGAGGGGGTAGAGGAAGAAGAGGGGAAAAAAAAAAGAAAAAGCAAATCAATGCAGCACCACCATTCAGCAAATCCTCCCAGTCTGAGCAGTACGGAGCATTGGAGGAAACTACTTGAGATTAGGTTCAAACCAGTAAGAGTGTCTTCTCCACAGCCAGCACTGAGCTCCCTGCAATTCCTGCAAGAGAAAAGCGTGGAGAGAGGTGCCACCAGCCACTGGGGTAGGCATGGAAATTCTTACGTAAACAACATTTTCTGCTGCCATAGAGGCCCAGTGCTGGGCTGGGCAGCCACTGGTCTCATTTAGCAGCATCTCCTTGTATCAGCAACACTGGCCAGTGGTAGTTCCCCTGTGCTGGACACTGGGGAGGCCACACCTCGAATCCTGTGTTCAGATTTGGGTACCTCATGACAAGACATTGAGGGTCTGGAGCTTGTCCAGGGAAGGCAACAGAGCTGGGGAAGAGGCTGGAGCACAAGGCTGATGAGGAGCAGCTGAGGGAGCTGGGGGACTCAGCCTGGAGAAGAGGAGGCTCAGGGGGACCTCCTCTCTCTCTACAAATCCCTGACAGAAGGTTGCAGATGGAGGGGGGTTGGTCTCTTTCCCAAGTAACGAACAACAGAACACAGGGAAATGGCCTCAAGTTGTGCCAGGGTAGGTTTAGATTGGGTATTAGGACAACTCTTTCACGGAAAGGGCACTCAAACCGGTGGAAGAGGCTCCCCACAGAAGTGGCAGAGCCACCAGCCCAGGAGGTGTTTAAAAGATGTGTAGATGTGACACCTGGGGACACGGTTGAGTGGTGGCCTTGGCACTGCTGGGTTAACAATCTTAAAGGTCTTTTCAAACTGAAATGATTTTATGATTCGCATGTTCTTAAAGTCCCTGTCATGGCTTTGTGAAGTCACGGGCTTAAACATCATCTATAAGAACTCCTACTCAATCAAAAGTACTATTCTAAGAATCTCAGCCACATTACAGGAGTATTCTTATCCTGTAATGGTTTATCACAAAAGGAGATGTGTTTAAACAAGCCCAGAAAACTTTAAAAGCACTTAAGATGTTTAAGGAGGGACATGTGTGTGCTGGCAGTGGTTCAGATCTATCAGGAATATCTCCACCACCATGATCTGTGATCACATAACCCTGATGGAAATATTGTGACACTTTATGAACATAACAATTCAGGCCCTCAGGCAGGCTTAGGGAAAGCTGTAGACATATATTCTATATGTGTGTAGCTACCCCCTATTTGTACTACAGAGTGCTTGTTCTTCCAAGTGATAGCTTTAGTGGATGTTTTTCTTTCAAGAAACATTGTCTTGACATTGCTTGCGATGATTGAAGCTCCCCTGTCATTTTCCGTGAAGGACTTGTGACACACAATGTGCCACCACAAGTCACCCACGCCTTCAAAAGGTGTCAGGATTGTGTAGTTCCTGCACTGAAATACAAATTAGCTGTGCATGTCAGTGAAGGCTGGTTTGTGCTTTAGGTATGACAGGAACTTAGCATAGAGCATGGAGGTGTTCCAGAATGTAAAATAAATGTGTTTCCACGTACAGAAATGAGTGCCAAGGGCACAACCAGGAAGGGGAGAGAAGGAGGAGAAATCACCTCAGGCAAAATATTAAAAAGCTCAAAACAGAGCTGCACATCCCAGACCACAAGGTAAGAGAAAACAGCTTTCCAGCCTTCCTGGGTGTTTTTTTAGAGGGGAGGGGGAGGGGGATGAGGTGAGGGCTTTGCTGTGGTTTTAAAATGATAATTAGTTAGAAAGATTTAGAGTAACAGATTAAAAATATAACAAAAAAACCCAAAAAACCCAAAGTTTCTTTTTGGGATACAAGGCCAGTATTTTGCAATTTTTGGGTGGATTTTTTTGTTTAAACACAAATTCTTAGAAAGCTGGGCGAGTCACTTCCTTTCATGTTTCACCACTGTAAAATTATGCTGTTTCCATGGTTCTGGCCCACACATGGATTCCATTGTTACAGCAGTTTTTCAGGAGCTAGAATTAAAGTTTTAAGTTTTTCTCATTTGAAATTACAGATGGGTGAAAGGAGGTTGAAGATAATTCATGCAGCCAGCACAGAGTGAGGGAGAAAAAATTTAAGACAGTTTTCCAGTAAAGAACACACACTAAGTAGTTTGTCAGAAGTTTAATAAAAGATTATCACCTTTGCACACACATTGCTCTTACCTAACAAAAAAACCAAAAGAGCAGGGGGGGAGCCTTAACACTTCCATCCATGAAAAAGTGACTTAGTGCCTAAGAAATAACATTTTATTGATGACTTCAAAGTGTTCAGTGAGTTTGACAGCAGCTGCACGAGTTTTGCTCTATACAGAAACCTGCCCCAATAAGTAAGATGAAATCTATTTGTAACAAGAATACTGGGGTTTTCTTAGCCCAACTGCAGCACTCCGGATGGAGAAAGAATTTGCTTCAGCTGGAGCTTGTTCTCAAAGTAAAGCACAACATCCCTTCACAACAAACAGGCATTTAGAGCTAGGGAGGCTGAAATCAGTTCTGCAGTGAGACATGACAGTTTTGGGTCTTAACCATGTAAAAAATAAGAGAATGAAGGACACTCAATGTGCTATCAAAAGTCCAATAAATACACCGCCACATGCACGGGGACAGCTCCTTTAATATCACCTGGGTGTTTCCACAAGCCTTACACATCCTTCCAGGGACACAGATTACACCACTTCCAACTACTGTAGTATTTGGAGGCACAACATGCTGCAAGGTGTCATTCTGGTGGATTTGTTGGGTTTTTTTAATAAAAAGTCAAAAAATTTTTCCAAAAGTGAGGTTACAAAAACACATTGATTCGAGAACCATCTAGATGGAGTAAATTATTTGTTAAACACCAGACACAAGGCAATGGGAATTAGCAATGAGTTAAAACCAAATTTCTATCATACAAGAATACACAATTCTTTGTAAGCCAAAAGGACACAGAGACTATGCCAGGGAGTTTAGGGGCAACAGAAGTAAAGACAACAAATCAGGAAAGGGCAGAAGAGTCATTACAGAGCAACACATTATATATTCATCTGAACTGACAAAATTTTTTTTGTACTATGTTGCATGTTAGCAGTAGTTGTGTTAGGCTGCTTCCCTCCTCACACCACAAGGCTGATGCACCAGCAGAAATAGAGAAAAAACTTTTCCCTAGCTTCTCCTCTGCTTTCTCTGTCCCCTTTTATAGAGTTTTCCAGATGGAAAATAGACAGAGAATGAATTAAGACAGCAAAAAAAGATGACAAGTTGAGGCAGGGAGAAACCACAGGCAGAATCAAAAAAAAAAAATCAGCGAAAGAAAAATACACACATACATCAAGACAAAGAAACCCAAAGAGATGACTGACGAAACTAGATTATGAAGGTAAAGAGGGGGTAGTGGGGGAACAGGAGTGCAGACAGAAGAACTGCAGCACACAACATGAGACAGGCTTTCTTCTCCTAATTGGTTCTGTCATGTAGCCGTCGGAGAGCAGCTCAAAAGACAGCGGCGCTGGTGTAACAGGAAACCCCCCAACACGTCTGTTCTCTGCAAGAACCTGATCAAACAGCAGACCCAGTTGGTTTGACAGAATACAACACACGTGCAGCTTCCACATCCCATCGGCTGCACCTTCCCAGCTCGGCCATTCCTCATCTCGGCAAAGGGAACAAGGCAAAGAGTTTGTTTCCAATTCGGCACCATGCGAAGTCGAGCGCGTTTGATTAATGGACTCTCATTTCCACAAACCCACTGAAAAATTTCAGCTTGGCATCATTAAGATTCTATCAGCCCTGAATTGCAACTTAAGATGGTATTTTTTGCCTTAATCTGCTGCTCTATTTAATCAATTTAGTGCACAGTAAAAACTTAATTTGACAAAATTGAAAGCATTATTTCTCCCTGCCTCTGGCATAAAACAGATTAAGACCACCAGAAATACTTGCGGAAAGATTTAAGATTCATTACATATTAGGTGGTAGATAAATATTAGATGTGCTATAAACCCTAAGTCTAAAAGCTGTGGGTTTTAGTTAATGCTGCAATTACCCCCCAGCAGATAACCCAAGTCACGCTTCCTACACAAGCCATGACTGTGATTTTTGAAGTCAGATCTCCTAAAACACTATTTTGTACAATGTTGGAAAACACCACAGACACTAGGGACAAGGAACAAGGACAGTAAAGACAACTTCTCACTTATATACACTTTACACCTCCTGTGTAGGTTCCTGGCCAAACTCAGGCTGGATAAAGGCACAGGTGAGAACAGAACACGTTCTAGCTCCAGGATGAAATAATAAACACACCATTGCCCAAAATTCAATTTAAACTAGTTAAATTAGGCGAAAAGTCAGTGACAAAAAGCTACCACATAAATATGTTTGGAGGTCTCTACAGACAGTCTGAAGCTCCAAGATAATTCAAGTTACAGCAGACACATCTACAGCTCAGCCCCATCGCTGGAGGTACCCAAATGGTCCCAGGCTGGGCTTGGAGATGATTCTCCACAAAGCAGCTCCTCTCATCCCATGGCCAGGGCTACAGCACGATGGCACTACTTGTACTGTGAAGGGAACACTCCTGCCTTCAGGGCTGTCAAACCAATTTTCCTCATAAATAACTAACAAGCCAATTTAAAAGGGCAGCAGTGGGGAGAGGAATCCTGACAGCAGGCTGCTCACAAAGCACACTCATTACTTTCTTAGCTAAGAATCGCTAAGTCCCTTAGAAACTCTGACTTGCCTTCTAAGTATTTAAGTAGACTATTACAAGTTTATTTGAAATGGATTTTAAAGCTATTATAACTTTGTACCTAGACATGACTTCTTAGAAAAATCAAATACAAAATGCATCTACTGTTAAAACAGTCTGAAATTTACTCTTCCTGCTGATGTTGAGAAACAGTGCTGCTTCACTGGAAAAGTACATATATTTCAGTAACAGCTCTCTCCATTTATGTCAAGGGATTACATAGTGTATACACTTGTACAATTACATCTTACTTCAACTTGCTTTGTTGATATGTAAAATGCAATACTAATGGTGAATACCTACCCTGCTGAGGTGTAACAATTCCTTGTCAACAAACCAAGCTAGCTGGAGCATAAAGGAAATCATGATGCAGTCCTTTAAGAATAAACAGAAAAGAGCCACAAATATCCTAATTATATAAGCGTATTTGGTACAGTCCTTTGTAGGCTGGACTCACTGAAGAAATATTTTCTGCACAAAGATAAGAATTCAAGACCACAAAGAAGTGTACAGTATAAATGTGGCTTTTGCCTCAGCAATGAGTGCTGGGAGGCAGAAAAACGTAAATCTTTTGTACCACAATATAATCCGTAAGAAAGGACACAATATAATCTGTAAGAAAGTAATAAGGCCTAAACCAAGAAAAACATTGTTAAGCTTTTAAAATTCTTCACTGATACTGTAGTTTATTCCTTTCCCCACCACCTCACAAGAATGAAAAAACATCGGCTCACTCTTTTGTTATTTCAAATACGGATATATTATTTGAGGATTACTCTCTAAAAAGCTTTTCCATTTCTGATCACTCATTGGTCATGGAAGCAAGGAAGACAAGCAAAAAGAAACCTGTCCAGCTTTCTCTGCTGCTGATCCAACTTCAACTGAGTCAGATGCCACTGAATCCCACGAGAGTGAGAACAAAGAACTGAACTTGGTCACAATGATGATCCAGAGCTGAACTGACAGTTGTTTCACGCACTTCCAACCTCAGTAACATAAAGAAGGTGAACATTTGTTAATTACTCTATGATCTAGTTTTCAATTTATCGTGTATGAAGTGTCAGGTACCCCAGCACAATAAATTATTTAGCATACATTGTAACTCTATCTTCTGCCTCAGAAGATACAGTATGCAGAAAATATATGCAATGCTTATTAAAAATTTTAAATTAAAATATTGAAAAACCATTGAGTTCATCAAGGTCTCCAGTTCCCCAGTCTTCCCTCTCTAAATTGCTCCTGGACATATCATAAGACTCACCCCGAAAAATATCATTTGAGTTCAAGCTTGAGGCATAAATGAGAAAGAAAATGGTCCAAATTAAAAACCTTATTCAAATCTCCAATAATTATTAAAGAGACTAATTTTCAAGCCCTTCAAGATCTAATCAGGTTCAGAGTGGATGCGAACTTAAATTTGCTTGAATACATTAAAGTAATTCTAGCATAAAATCAGGCAGGTACTGCACAAGGATTTCAGGAACTTCTGAACACATCTTTTTTCACTGATATGAAGAAAGAGATCAAATTAGAGAACTGCAGTGTGTACTTACGCCAGTGTCAGCTCTGGTACAGTTAATATTTATTTCGTCATCCTGCAAACTAAACATTTTTGACACTACAAAGGAATTTCAGGCTGCATATGCAAACATCTTGTCAGAGAACTGGAGTTGGAATCATTTCTACTTGTATTTGTCTGCTGCAGCCCCACAGAAGAAGAAATGCACAAGTTCTTAATAACACGACACTGAAAGCTCAGAGAAAACCATAGGAAGCTCAAAAGGACCAAAACTAATTCTTTTCAGCCCAAGCTACAGGGATGCTAACTCTGCTGCCACATCAACACAATTTAACTAAATATGTTTATCTCCTTTTTCCCCAATTCCTGAATCACAGTGTAAGAAAACTCATGAGGCCCAGAGGAAACCTATGAAGTGTGTCTCCATAGCCAAGAGAAAAACCACAGAAATCCACTAGAAGAGTTTAGGGTAAACTGGGCAACTCTGACCTCTGAATTCCTCAGATCTGGAGCAGACCTGGCTGGATTAGGTCTCTCAGATGCCAAAAGCATTCCCCAGTAACCCAGCAAGGCTGAAATCACAGAATGGTTTGGGCTGGAAGGGACCTTTGAAGGTCACCTAAGTTCCAACCCACCCACCACAGGCAGGGACACCTTCCCCTAGACCAGACTGCTCCAAGCCCCTTCCAACCTTACCTTGAATACTTCCAGGGATGGGGCAGACACAGCTTCTCTGAGCAACCTCTACCTGTACCTCACCACCAACACAATTTTGCCTTCTTAAAATACTAAAATACTTGAAATGCATTGTTATGAAATGCCAAACCTAAATTTAAAGTTGAGAAACTTTTCTGAATAGATTAATAAAACATTAATTACCACACACCCTTATATTCAACACCATGGCAGTGTTCAGAACACCCTTGGACAAGGAGAAAGCACCATGCCCCCTTTATCCCAAAACCAGCACAGCTCATGAAACTCACCTGACTCCCCAGCCCCCCTCCTTCACAGTGCTCTGGATGGCTCAAAGTTCCAAGTGTATCAAGTTTGGGGGACATCCAAGGGGAAATCACAGAATCATCTACGTTGGAAAAGACCTCTGCAACTGACGATCTCAGAGGTCTTTTCCAACCTAAATGATTCCATGATCCTGGGTGTGAACGCTGCCTTCGGCAGCCCGAGATCAGCAGCTCTGTTCAGCTGTGGTTTGAAGCTTCTGCCTTGGTGCAGTCTGGTAGGAACCAGCTCATGGCCAAACAGTACAGTGAGATGGCAAGCAGCACAAGCCTTGTGATTTAGGGAACAGAGGTAACAACAGACAATATTGTCATAAACAACACAACCACAGAGAGGGCAAGTGCGATATCAGGGGTGGCGACTTGCAGTGGTTTCATCCTGTCCAAGGGAGTTTCTGTGCAAGGAACATGGGCATCATCTGGTCCAAACTACCTCTGACAGAGAACAGACACTAAAAGGTTTAACTCAGTGATGCATGACTACAGTGTACCAGCTCAGTTCACCTCAGAAAAAGCAAAACCAAAAAGGATTTCAGGTACTTCCTACACAGACTTTTCTAATGAAGACATTGTCACATCTGTCTGTAGACATTAGACAATGTCAACAGGTTTGGCAATTACCTACAGCTCTAAAATTTAAAGTCGACAAATTAATTAGACACTGTTCCAAAAATCACAAAGTGCAGCTTTGGGGTTGGAAAGTGATTTTGCCACAACTCAACCCAATAGCTCTTGCCAAAGCACTGAGTTTCACCTTCCTGAAGTGTCCTACATCCAGAATGTCCATTTCTGAAAAGCTTGGCTTTTGAAGGGGTTAATACTAATATTATCAAGTTCCAACTCCTCCATATCTTCCTCAAAGTACAAAAATACCACGATACACTGAGAAACAAAGGACTGACTTTATTCTTCCAGGACTTCAAGTTCCACAGGATTTGACTTCCCATTGTCTCCTCGGCCTCTATTCCAAACCCTAAAACTACAGTCATTCAAAATGAAAATATGTTGGATTTTGCAGTGGGGGTAAGCAAATACAGACTTTTTTCACAAAACAGTTTTAATGATGCCCCCTTCCATACAGATCATGAATGGGCATCTTCATCTCCCTATAATCGGCTGGTAGATGGAGCTACCTCTGCTGTCCTCTGGCCAACTGTAACATCATTAAAAACCAAATTAATACACATCCAAATACTTTTAAGTAGAATAAAGTATTAAAAACAACTCATATGGCCTCAGAAAGCAGCCACAAAAATTTATTTTTAGGGATAAAATCCCCTCATTCAAGAAAAACATGGCAGATGATGAAATTTATTTAATTCCTGTGTATTAAGTTGTGAGAATAAGTGAGCGGAAACCTATATTGGGAACATTCCTGAACTGGATTTGCAGTCATGATTAATGCCTAAATACTGACAATTTGTGACTGAAAGCTCCAGAAAAATCAAGGTCTTTTGGGGTCTTTGGGAAACTGAATAACATGAGATGGACAGTCAGTGGTAAGAGCATGCAATTTTCAAGTATTTTACATGCAAATAAAATTATTTCTGCATTAGAAAACTTGCCAGCAGTATCTTGTTTCTTATTTCGTTCTATCCTTATTTTCCCTTCATATTTACAGGCATTTCAAAGAGCAAATTGCACAACAAACCAAGACTCTTAAGTTTGTGAAACTGGTTAAATACATGAACCATGTGTGTAGCACATACAGTAGTGTGTAACTCAGATGCCTTTGTCTTCGAACCTCCATGTATTAGTTTGGAGTTGAAGATCAATTAACCACAACTCAGAAGTGCTTTGAAGCTCAAACCCAGCAATGCACAAATCAATATTTAATTTGCACTCAGTGGAGGAGTTAAAAATGTATCAGAAGCTATGTACAAAATATATATTATAAACTACAACATGGAATAAATACCAACATGCACTACCAACAGCCTCAGCAATTATAGATGAATATTTCAATGTAATTTCTTTTAATGCCTCTCGATTTTAACAAAAATTTGTGAACAATCACCTCATTTAAGTTACAAATGGTTCATGTGCATCATTATTTGCATCATCCAAGCCCATATTTTTCCCGCATATTTCTCTTTCTATCACAAGAAATATCGTAGGACTGGAAAGGTTTCTTGTCCTCGGGCTGTTCACATCCCTGACTCCATCCCTCCTTCAAATTTCTGCATTCTTCAGAGTTTCAACAAGCAAATCAAGACATGTCCTTGCTTCAAAACACATTTTAGGCAATTTTAATTATAAGAAAATGCAAAGTTACCAGGATTTCCTGAACAGACTGTGTGTGACCTCCATTAGTCACCAGATCAGCTACACAGAAACATGGATGCCTGAAGACATGAAAACCAGGATTAACTGAATTGGGCCAATTTGCAGAAATTCTACATTGATGCCACTTAAGAGTCCTGAGAAAAATAATAATTCTACCACCCCAAAAGCAACCAGCCTTTTGTTCAGCTTCTGTAATCTTCTAGAATTAACTAGAAAAATTTTAGCCCTGAGGCCAAACTTTGTGTCCTTCCTACAAATTGTCTACATTGATGCCACTTGTTCAGGCTAATTTCTCTTGAAAAATTATTTTGAAAAAACAGGAAAAAAGAGGTACATACTAAAGCAACAAATTTAAACACCATCTAACTCACCAATATAACACAAAACTTAGGGTTTTTTCTGACAAAAATATTTCACAGTTCAGATGCAAATTAAGGAACATTTTCTTTAAAAATATAAACCAGGTGAGGAAATTGAATGAAGTGACTTTGTAGAGCCATCCAGTTGAGTGCAACACTCTTTCCCCACCTCGATGCTTCCATACCTTGTCCACTAAAAATTAGGGGATGCAGAACTTTCATCAGAAAAGCATTCAATGCCAAGAGAAAAATTAACTCTATTTTTGTACATTTCAGCTACTTTTTCAATCTGTGATGATCCCCTGAATATGACCAGCACAAATTTTCTTTGATTTTTCAGTGGGAGTTTTAGTCAGAAAAGCTAAACCAGCATCTTCTGACCCCAATTTCTCACACTCCTGGTATACAGAAAATGCAGGGATGGCAGCAGCATTCTGTGCAGGTTTCTCTGGACATATGAATATATGAATACAGAGACCATCACAATATTAAGCAAAGTAATTTACTGTTTCCCTTATGTCCTTTCTCCTTTATGGGGGGAGAGCTGCATTAGGTAATGTCTTCAAAGCTAAGTGCTTATTATCAAAAGTAACACCAAAACCACTAATTCCTTGTGATTTTTACATCACTCAAAGTTGGAATTTAGTATGGAGCTCTTACTTAACCCTTCCCTTCAAAAAGCTGAGGAGTAGCTGCTGAATGTTTCACACCACCTAAGTTTATACACACATACACCCCCTCCAAAGAAAATCTTCCAGGTAGCTTTGGCTTGGTTTCTCTTCCTTAACAAGAGGAAAACTCTGAACTGAAGTCCAGATTTCACCACCAACACCAAATGTTCTATTTTTCATTCACTACTTATATGCCTACAGATCATTGACTACTTACTACTTACAGATCTCCTGGAGAAAGTGCGCCTCAGATAAAAAACAAAGTCACCAAAAAACCTGCCTCCTCCCCAAAAAAAGATGCAGAAGTCACTGTTCAATGACCACCTCCATTTAGAGTCACTCCTGTTTAGGATTTAGCATAGAGTAGAAACATAGGTCTCAAACTGGATACAAATACATCCAATGCCTAGGAGATTTTTTCAAGGTATCAAGGAAGGATTCATACAGCACCCCTAACACCACACAAAAATGAGGTGTAAATTAACATCCTGCTTGCTTGGGACTTTTTCCAAACCAAAAATAATTATGCAGAGGCTCCTAAGGTAAATTATTCACTATATTAAGAGTCCAATGCAAATTTACATGTGGAGGGATCTATAAGAGTCAGCATCAGTCACATTAAAGGCACAGGAATACAGCTGAATTGTTTTGTTTAAAATAACTAGAATACAATACAGTTTAGACTACCAGGAACACTACTGCTAGCAAAACAACACAAAAAGACTTTCAGAAACCGAAGGAAGTATAACACTCATGGATTTTTACTATTAGAAAAATTATGGATGTTGGTCTTAACAGAGATCATTTGGAATAAAGGAAGAACTCCATAATTACAGTGTCCCAATTCCTTTGGATCTTAAAGCTCTCTAAAATTCTGCCAAGCTTTTACCATCCTATCCTGAAAGTTCAGCTGAGTAGACTGATCCTGAAAGAGTGAAATGACAACACAGCCACCTGCTTACAATACATACAAAAATAACCTGGAATGCCAAACTTGGAGTCCTGTTGACAACCCTGACTTTTTCTGTGCCCTTTTGCTCTGCACAATCTAAATACTAAAATAAGAAATGACCTTTTTTTTAATGGGAAACCTGGTTAGCAATTTAAAGACTGCACCTTCCACAACACAGCTGGGAGTGGACTGTTAACAATAAACCTTCCACTTGCTGTTAAAGGGCAGCATTTCAGTGGCACCTGGAACTGCTATTAACTGCTGCTGGGCGATCAAGGCTCCCTCTTGGTACAGAAGATTTCATCTCATTTAATGCATTCCTTTTCAGGTGCAGGTATAGACTCTTATTGCCTCTTTGTGTATTCTTCATCCTCCTTAATTAAAAATGCTGCCCAAGCTGCATTTGTCTGGACTCTGGACAGGGAATTCAAGTTGTCTGCTTTACTTCTTGCCATGGAAAAGAGAGTACTGATTCACAGCTACTGGTCAGAAAGAAATAAAAGAAATCACTTCTGATAGTCACCTACTCTATACCCAAGACAGTAGTATGTGTGGGCAATACACAAAAGCATAATTTTTTTTTTCTAATTCTTGTTATTGAAAATGGATTTCATGAAACTCAAGCACATGAAAACACTGCATTCTCTCAAAAATTCAATAGTCTCAAAAGAAATTGGCATCTAAAGAATTGTGATGCATCAGGAAGACTTATGCAATGTCTCAAAGGAATTGAGAATAACCAAACCAAATTATCTACAGGCATCTAGGCATGAAGGGGAGTCAGGCTGATTTGAAAGGTTTTACAGGGAGTGTTCACAAACAACTGATGAGTTTTAGAAACATATAAGAAGGAAAGAAGTCAGATCAGAAGCTTCCAACATCATCCCCTGATTTTCCACCAGCTTTAAAACTAGGCAAGAATAACCAACCTTGCATAAACAAAATGATATTACGAGCAAGACAGTAATACCAGAGAAAACAGTGTTTAGTAAATCAAAAGAGAACAAGGACTATTGGCTCAGTTGGCCAGGGTTTGATGCTGATAAAACCAAGGTTGTGGGTTTGATCCCCATATGAGCCATTCACTTTAGAGTTGGACTGGATGATCCTTGTGGGTTCCTTCAAACTTCAGTATTTTGTGATTCTAATAAGACTATACTGAGATAAGGGGAAAAAATAAATAAAAAAGCAGTATTATGTTGGTACTTGTGAACAGGGTGGGCCAAACATGAGGGAGACAAGTAATGGTTCCACTTTTCACAGTGCTGATAAGGGCTAGGCTAAAATATCAGGAGTGAAATTCCCTGCCTCCCAGACATTGCTAATTAAAACACGTTTCAGGAAGTGCACTTGAACCCACTTCCCTTCAGAGGAAGTTCTCCATGAATGTCTGCCAGGAAATAACCCAGATCCTTCCCTTGGCACACACAAACCAACCTTGGCAACCCCTGGGCTGTCACTTGCTGGTCCTGCTGCCTATCAAGCAGGCCTTTTTGGGGTTTTTTTCCCAAATATTTTATGACAGGTCAGTACATTTGTATCCCCTAATGCTCCGTCTCTTATAAGGACACTCATTACAACCTGGCCCACAACTACAACTCAAGAATCTACACCAGTAACAAAGCCATTAAAGAGAACAGGAAGCCTGGAAAGCCTCACTCAGTTTTACAAGTAAAAATGGAAATTTTCAAGCCTTGAAAAGATTTGAATCCATCTGGTTTGAATTTTGGTCTTTTTGTGTTTTCAGAAAATTCTCTTCAGGTTTTCTTTTTACAACATCAAAGTAACATATTTGAATGAGCAAGGTTGATAGGGAGTTGATTCACTAAATATCTGAAATCTAGACATACTATAAAGTTAAAAAATCTACCACCTACCAGTGAGGAGCACATTATCATTGATTATTTTGTATAAGAATAGTCTTGTCCAAAGATTCAGAATATCCTGCTGCTTTTAGAAACTTTCCTAGGCCAGTGTTAAACATTTTTGTGCATTTCCTGCAATAAATAACAGCCAGTACAGACCTTAACAATTAACCAAGGTCAGGATCAAAGGCCAACCATACATTACACCACTGAGCAAGCTAAGTGTTCTCCAAGAAGCAGAGCTACAAACTTTACCTCAAATAATAACTAGAATATCATTATTTAAATCTGCCATTTAAACAGCCTGGAAGGGAGCAGCAGCAGCACTGCATGGCCATCCCTGGCATCATCAGAATGTGCTGCTACAGGCCCATCCAAGCTGCATTACAAAGCAGTACTATTTACAGAGTCAGACTTTGTTTTCTGCTTGATGTTTCCCCATTCACATTTACCAGAGGGCTAACAACCAAAACAAATATTTTGTTTGGTATACAGAAAATCTTTGGCACTTCCAGAAGGGAGACTAAAGCTCTACTTCATTCCACCTCGATAAGATATTCCAAAATACTCCAGACAGGCTGAAATTTTATTGAACTCCACAGAGGGATGAGACAATGAAGGAGAATACCCCAAACACTGAAATTTATTTCCCCAAGCCCACTTACTCCCTGTAAGAGACAGGAGTCTTACTCTTACAGGACAGGCTGAGGAGTATCAGCTATTCCAAGCAAAGGCCAGGACAGAGCTCAGAAAGGCATCAGGCACCACGTGGAGTGCATTGTGTTCCTTACATCCAAGTTCATTGCTTTGAAAAGCCTGGTGGGTGCCTGTCAGCACAGACAGAGCACAGAGCCCTTGGAAGGGCCCAGCCCGAGAGAAGAGGATGTTCTGTACTGAACTCGCACATGTTTGAGCCCAGCTTGCCTGGAAGAAGCTGAAGTTTATCATAACCTTGGTGGCAAAGTAAATCTTTTTGCAATGACCCAGAAGCCCAGAATAACAAACCAGTCAGGAAGCCCAGCAAAATTCCACTTCCAGAAGCCAGGAGGAGCTATAAGCATGTAGGTCTTACTGGCAAGGAGCAACATCCATTAATTAGCTACACACTTAAGAACAGAGTGGTTGTTCTTTACACCTTTAAGTGCCAACTGAAATCTTTTGAAACGAATTTTGTATCAAGAGAAAAGCTCTGAATGTATTAAAACAGAATTACATGCATAATATCCAAAACACACGAAAAACCCAAATCTTTGAGATTTCACTAGGGAAGTATTTCTAACCGTAAAAGATAAAAAGGAACATTGATTTCTCTATCTGCAATACTTTATTTAAACAAGTGTTGTACAAGTGGATACAACAAAGTTTCTCATCCAATGCTAGTTTAATTCCACCTGAAATAAAACTGTGAAGTTGGAAAGCACCAGAAGTCACTTGCAGCAGAGATACAATCCAGAGAACATCCTTTGGAAGCTGCCCCTTAGGTGGAAGTGCTGGCAGCACCTACTGTCAGTGGCTGACCAGCATCTTTGAAATCACACAGTAAGTAGATATAAAATGACACCTACTTTTATCTGCACCAATTCCATGCTCAAACACTGGCCTGAGGAATATGTCAGAATTATAAAGCTAAACAGAATGGCTGCTTATAATCCCTTCCTCTTGATAACATGTCTTCTGCACTCACTAATTGAGAATCATCGAATTATTTTGGTTGGAAAAGACCTCTAAAGCCACTGAGTCCAAGCATCAACACATCACTGCCAAGGCCACCACTAAACCATGTCACCAAGTGTCACATCTACACATCCTTTGAATTTTTCCACAGATGGGGACTCAACCCTCAGCAGCCTGTTCCAATGCTTAACCACTCTTTTGGTGAAGGCATTTTTCCTAATACATAATCTAAACTGCCCTTGATGCAACTTGAGCTCATTTCCTCTTGTCCTGTCCCTTGTTACCTGGGAGAAGAAACAGATCCCACCTGGCTACAACCTCCTGTCAGGGAGTTGTAGAGAGCAAGATCCCTCCTGAGCCTCCTTTCCTCCAGGCACTCAGGGATTCTGGATGATGTTAGCAGAGACATTTTGTCAAGTTTCCTGCTTTTCTTTTATGGCCTCGCTACCTGGGGAGTTAAATACAGAATTGCCAAGTGATTTCAGGTGCAGTTCAAATCAGCGAGAGATCTGCTCTGAGTGCGAATTTTAAATGCTCCAACAAAAACAGGCATGTCAGAGCACAGACCCAAAACTGAAACCTTTCATCCTAAGTTCTTTGACTCCATCCAGTACAAATACTAATAATAAATACTAAGATCAATGGGTAAAGGCAGCACTACCCCAACACACTTAACAGGAAAACTCCATCCTGTAAGAGGTGGGCTCGAATACTGCCATGAGGATATTTTGGGAGCAAAGAGGTCATGATTCTGTAGAACCAAGTTACGTGATCACATAATGAAAAGATTATTACAGTCCAAATAACAGCTTGACTTTTTGTAATATGAGTACAAAAATAACAGTTTATAAAGCAGCTGGATAAGTAAGAGATGCAGTACAATTTTTTGTCGCTTCCACTGGAACTGTCATTTCAGTATTTTCATATACAATACTACTTTCAAAGAGTAAGCAGCACTAATCCCTTCCTCCTACCAAATCCCCAGCCAGGAAAAAAAAAAATTCACAGACTTCAATGTAAACCTGACAACTCAGAAGTACTTGCAATTTACATTTAAGATTTTTCACTGTTTCCTCTTACTCTATGTTATATTTCACAACCTTGTTATTCACTGGGCTGGTTTTCTATAAAGTCTTATCTAGGCAGGTACTGCAAGATATTTACCTAACAAACCAATAAATACTTTGTTGTCATGGTTTTACCAGGATATGACTCACTTGGAACCATGTAGTCCAGGGAGCAAATGGCTTCAGTTCACAAAACATACAAGTGCACTTTTTCACTCGTGACATCACAAGAGTCAGAGCTGTTCCTTTCAAAAGGTCAAGCAAAATTAAAGGATGCATTAAAAACCCCCTGAAATCACTGATTTGATTTGCAGGCCTTTATAGATGATAAAACGTTTTGCTCCCACCCCCCTAACTCCTTGTTTTCTGGATTTCCCACTCTATTAGTTTTCCATGTCCAGGAAATATTTTTTAAGTGTCTGGGTTTCCATCTGAATCATAATTCAGAATGAACATGAGGCATAAGGCTACAAATTTTGGTTTTAACTGATAAAAATATCAGTACTGGTTCCAACTGAAATACTTGGGGTTTTTTCCCATTTAAGTGACAAAACTGAAGACTACTATTTTTTAAACCATTCAAACTTGTTCTTTGGAGTGGTGAGAGTAGATGGAATTCCTTGGCCAAAACTAACTGCGTCATATTATCCCATATCAGAAAAGGGAAGAGAAAAACTGGAGAGGAGAAACAAATATTCACCATAAACTTAAAAACTGAAGTTTAAAAAAGGCTGACAACATCCAGAAGTAAGCCACTGAAGAATAAAGATATCTACCCCTGCAAATTTAGATGGTCAGGAGACATTAAGTGACCCTTTACTGATTCCTGAAGATGAAAATATGGATACAAGATCACAGCCTGAAGTCCTGCTAGGGGCTTGCTACATGTGAAATGCAAGCAGCCACATCTCCTTTGTTCTCAAGTGTATCACAGTCCAGGCAAGAACATTAATGACTCTAAACCAGGTGATATCAAAGTTTTAAATAAGGGTAACCACATCCACAAGTTAGATTCAAAAGTGCTCTTGAAGTAGCAGGAGATGAATTTTGTCACCTGCCAAAGCCTAAGCAAAAAGGAAAAAAAAAAAAAGTAATTTAATACAAGTTCCCAAACCACCAACCACAGGGAAGGTTTTGGAAAGGAGGGGAAACCAAACCACAAAGAAAACCTAAGGATCCAACAAGTTATTCTAGCCACACTCCAATGTAAGAATATTCCAAACATCCATATATATGAGCAGCAATGAAGGCAGAAGTCAGAAATACCAACTACACTGAGGAGTAAAACTGAAGTTTCAAATATAAACATTTACTCTGGGAGAGAGGAGGTCAGAAGGAATCAAAAAATATGCAGAGCAGAAATAAATTCCTATAATAAAAGAATATTGTGGCTGTAACTTCTCTACTCCTGCTTTCAGCTAAACTTCTTCACATTAGGCCAAGTGCCTCTACAGCAAAGGCTTTGCTTTATTAAGATCAATTTTTTCTGTACTACAGAAAAGCAGAACATGAGACTAGAGAATTATTAGTATTTTATTCCAAAAGGCAGCACATGGGACTGGTCAGACAATTTTCAGCCAAGGGGCTTTGGTAGGTGAGAAAACACAAAACTCCTCCCATGCACCACAAATTCACTGCTGCACAGGTCTGCCCACCTCTGTACCCTCAGGCTGAACGGAAGGACCATGAACGTGGCTATCAGAGAAAAGCCAGTTCCAGGAGACTTAGGGAAAAAAACAAACAAAGAAATTCTGTTTTAACACCCACTGTTTAACAATCAGGATTTTCGACAATAATTACAAGAAAAGAACAACAGCAACAAAATCTCATCTTGACCTGCTTTACCCAGAATAAAACTCTGTGTGAAATTGAAATCGTTAGCTGTTGTACATACCCTAAGTAGACTTTCCAGCTCTCAACAGCAGGTGCTCAATACAGGATGAAACATGAAATCTGAAATAAACATTTAGAATTCATTAGGATATTTTCTTAACTAATGTCAAAGTAGTCAAACATCCAAAAAACTTAAGAGCAAATTAACTGATATTCTTGTTATGAAGACAAGATAACCTCCCTAAAGAACCAGCTGCAGTCTATATCCTATTTTACAAGTGCAGATTTTTTAGCTGGAAGTCCTTAAGAAAAGAAAAAACGAAAAAAAAACCATCCTAAAACAAAACACAGAAGAAGTTTGTGGGAGAAGCCGCCAGGAACTTATATTTGAACTCAAAACAGACACCTTACAAAGCAAGCTGCCTGAAATCCTGTTGGTCCCATGAAAGCAAATTAAAGGTTTCCCAAGTTATATGGATTTGTTATTTTGAAGGAGGAGGAGAAGGGTTAAAGGATTCTGAAATGAACCTTTATTACTGATAATATACATTTAATGGCAAAAACAAGTGAGTGCTGAAAACCCTCATGAGTGATTCAAAACATTAGCAGCATCCAGATCTAGAATTAGAAAGTGCTTCCCTGGAAAATAAAAAGTGTGTGGGAGGAACTAGTGAAAAGCATTTATTTCCTCAGGGTATGAGCATCACAGGGCAGCCAATCCAGCTCTCAGCTGAAGTAACAAATATATACAGATAGTGCTCAATGCACATGTAATACACAGAAAGTTGTGGGTTTGTTTCTTAAAGAAAACAATTGATCTAAAAAAAATATAGAGCCAAGTAACTTAGGGAGTTGAGTTTACTACTTCAGGAGTTGTTTTTCTTCTTTCCCTTTCAAACAAATGCATACTATAGAGACAAAGGCAGTACCAGTAGAAAGGCCAAGGTTATATATTATGCACTTAAAATTAGATTTCTAAGAACTGTTTCCCAAACATTATTCATCTTAAATACTTATTTTCCACATGGATAAAGACCGCCAAAAGATTTCCACAAAAGAATCTCATGAGATAAAGTAACATAAAAAGTTCAAATAATCTCTGCACAGTTTCTTTCAAGTTTTCATCTAAGTTGTAATAAACTGGGGGTGGAAGAAAAGTAAAATACTTTAATTTCAACATGAAAACCAGAAAGAAGAATCACAGACATTTACCTGAAACGGAAAAAAAAAAATCAGCAGGAACTTAAATTACTTTTATGGTGCTACATAAGATGAATGGCACTGCCCCCAAATACTGAATTTATGGTTAACACAGAATCTGCTAAGTCAGGCTGTCCCACCATCTCTGCCAGACTGAGTGGCAAACTACAGCTTTTCCCAGAATCATGCTGCTCTGAACATTTTTATGGAATTAGTCACAATTTGGGACAATTTGTAAAAACACCAATGATTAACACAATGGGAACGATATCAAGTCCTTTATGAAAAGGCAAATTGCTCATTAGACTGTTTCTCAGACTCACAAACCCGTGCACATAATGTAAAACTAAAGATGTTTTCTGATAAGGCAAAAACTACTTTTAATTTCCAAGACCAGTAGCAATGACCTTTCCCTACTCTGGGCAGTTACATCAGTAGCACCCTTAAAACATTTATTAAAATACTTGTGTAATACCAAGGGACTTACATGCAGCATCAAAAAAGCACCAAATACTAGAAAAATATTATTTTAATTGCTGAGGCATCAATAATGCAAACACTTACAGGCATGTTAAATTTTCCACACAAGTTCTCCCACTGATTTTCAATAGAACCACCCATGTGTGTAAAATTCAGTGTACAAATGCATGGCACTGTGATTTGATTTGATGTTGGAAGGCAATCCCAGAGGACAGATAAAGGGCCTCTCGTTTGCTTGTTAGCTCCTACAAGTAATGTAGTCAGGACAATCCAAACACTGATCATTTCTTCTCCCTTACACCAACTGCCTTTTCCAGGCACACCTTCCCAGTATTTGTTTTCACAGGTTACTTACTGATTTACTTCATTCATCAATTACTTAGGAAGCAAGTGGTGACAAGAACTTTCCTATGCTAAACTCAAGTCCAACCAGTTGTAACACTTCTTAAAACACCAATTAGTCTCCTTCTAATAGGGCTAAAATGCTGAAAGTTTCTAAAGTGGTCAAAAGGAGATTAAATGTAAAAAACGTTTTGGGTTGAAGATTTGTGCTTTTATTTCGATTTTCTGTTAAAATTTTTTAAAATGTACGTATCTTACAAAATGGCTTCTTTCAAGTAAAAAATAACCAAACAAGTACATCTGCTCAGGGGACAAAAATTAGAGGGGAGGGGGATTTTTCTCTGCCTTTTTCCACATGGGAAAGGTTCTCAGTAAAGTGACAATATTGAAATGTTAAATTTAACACTTTTTTGTCATGGAAAACTATTCCTTTTTAGACTTTTCCTAACCAGCTGCAGTTCACCCACCTGGTCTAGTTTTGCCTCCTTATTTTTTAAATTCTGTTTTATCTATCACCATAAAACCTTATTCTCCTCTTAAAATCAACACAGAATCCTACCTATTTTTAATTAAAAGACAACTTACTTGAAGATCTAAACATCCACATACAAAGCCTGAAAGCCTAAGTTTCATCCTCCAGGATCACACTATTCCCTTTCCAATTTGACTCCTTCCCCAAGCACACCACAGAGCCATTAGACAATTACCAGTATCCACAAGTAAAAATCTTAATTTATCTTCTAGGCATGGAGCTCCTTCCTCAGCTTCCTTATGTTTCCAGCAAACTTTAAAGCTCTTTGATCATAGTCTTCAAGAAAATTTGTCCTCTTCACTCTTTTCACACACAAAAATCTCTCTTTCAATGCTTTCCCAGATTCTCCATTCCATTTCAACACAGCAATGGCCTCGATCTCCACAAAGCCAAAGATAGACCACTAAAGACCAACATTATTTGTTTCACTTCCCTCTCCTAACTCTGATCCGCAGCAACAAAGCAAATAAACAATTTTATGCAATAAAACAACGTTTTTATCCCTACAAAGCATTTAACCTGGTCTCTGATGATGCCCCTTTGGCTCTACAGTGAGGCAAAAGAAAACTCCACAAAGATCACAGCAGACAGGAAAGACTTGAAGAGCTCTGTCAGTGCAGGGACAGAACAGGAAGAGCAACTGCTGGACACAAGTAATATCTTCTCTAGCAGAGATGAGACAATTATAGCCAAGTTATATGCAATGTTATTATTCCTGTAGCTGTACTCTCCTGTATCTTGTACAAACAACCGAATCAAGTGAACTTTGGCAGTCACTGAGCAGCAACCACAAACAAATTTCCATTAGGGAATGGTACACTGTTCCTAGGGAATTATTCTCCAGCCACTTGTTTTAAGGAAGCAGAAAGGATCTAAGCTTTAATTTTTTAACAAGATAGAAGCAAAGCATTCTATAGAAGTTTTGAAAAAATATAGTATGGATGAACATATATATTTAGGACACAAAAAAAGGGGATGAAGTTGCATCAGGGGGAATTCAGACTGGACATTAGGAAAAGGTTTTTCACTGGGAGGGTGCTCGCTCACTGCAACAGGCTCCCCAAGGCAGCAGTCACAGCACCAGGCCTTAGCTGGACTCAATGATCCTTCTGGATCCCTTCCAACTTGTACACAGAACCATAGATTATCTCACCACTCCCCTGCACCTCAAGCAATGAGGGCAGCAGACCTGCCTGGAGCACTTTCAGCAGCAGCACCAAAAACACACCCATGCAAAAGAATAATTACACCACAGCCCTGAGTACAATCTACTAACAAATAACCACTGGCCTTCAGGAGAAGCCCCAGAACAACCAGGGCAGTTATTGAATTCTAGACCGACTCAAAAGCAGTGTTTGCACAGACAATACTCTGAGGATTTAATAGTCTTGTTTCAGGATAACTGGCACACAAGCACTAATTTCATTTTGCCATTGCTTACTGGCTTGGCTACCAGAGGAATATAGTCCATAAAGCAGAACCTGGACACCTCACTGGACCCAAACACAGAGCCTAAGCACATAACCCCAAAAGACATCTCACTATGGCCACTGTCAATGGCATCAGTACTTCTGCAGAAACTATTAACTAGATTGCTATAGCTAAACTGCAGAAAGAAGTGCAAACTTCAGTAAGATCTCAATTCCATATCATACTAAAAACACATGCAAAAAAAGAGTCCATACTTACTATCACTCCCTATTCATGTGAGCCATCAGATAAAATGAGCCAAAAAGACAAAGCTTTAACAACACAGAACACAAGTTCAACAGAACACTTCAAGCTGCTGTAACACAGACTCAGTCCAAAAAACTATCATATTTCAAGCGACAGCTGTGCATTAAGTACTCACATTATATGCACATGGGCACCACTCTCCCCCTCCCCACTTCATTTTGACTGTGCTCCAAATCCTTTCTCTAACCCACTACTTTCATCTTGCCTTTCCAAAACTGATCTCAACTCAGCTGCCCACAAGGTCTTGTCTTCTTTTTCTACTTCTATCAACTCCAAGAGTAAGGTATTAAAGGAAATGGGTTTTATGTACATTTATTTTCTCAACCTGTGCAGTCCTCACCCTTCTTGTACTTTCACTCTGTGATCTCCTCCTCGGTATAATATGATCAATGTTCCTACTCCCACTTGAGAATACTGGGGCTCAGTGTCTATTTCAACAGAGGTAACAAAGGCTTCTGAAAGAGAGAATTTCAATGCAATCCCCATTTAACACCAAAAAGCCACACACATAAATACATTATAGAACTCCAAAATCTGTTTCCTAGGAAGGGAAGCTCTGTTCAATACTATCTTCAGATTGTGAAACAGTTTAAAGGTTTTGTTTGCCTTTAAGAGAAGAAAAAGCTGATTCAGTTGCAAAACGAAGCCAACATTACACACTCCTGTCTTGAAGAATTCCCTCTCCTCTCCTGATGAAAGGAGAGCAAGGCCCAACACTGGCTGCTGGAAGCCCTGGAACAGCGTGAGACCAGCAGTGCTGCCGTCACACAAAGAAACCCCCATTTCACTGAGCTCAATGAACAGGGGCTTGGAGCCTATGACACAACTGAACTTTCGCTTCATTTAAATCCCAATCTGAGGATTAATCATGTGTGCTGCACACCAGCTTCTTCTAAAGGGGCCTAATCTTCCAAAAAAATTCACTTAGTTGTTTAATTAATTCATGTAGGTAGAGAATTTTCAGAGTACCAAAGCTCAATTTCTTATACAAATAAAATACTGTCAGGAACTCCAGGCAGGAAATGGAACAGAAGTGAATTCAGTCTTACATCCCACATCTCCTTTTGCCTCCATTCTTTGACTAAGTTTTACAGAGGTTCTGACTGATATTTTTTTCCACTCATAACCCAAAAACCAGAGGTATTAAACTCAATCTAATATTCACAAAGTGTTCAAGAAGAGACCGAGACAGAAGATTCCCCCAGAGAACCACATCCCCTACACTTTTTTCCACTATTTCTCTTATAAACTTCAATCCTCAAACTGTACCATCAAAATGCACGGGTAAAATAAAAATAGTATTATTCACTTATGGAAATTGATTGCTTTTTCCTGATAACAATTGATTAATATGTGTAAAACAATTTCTGTACATATGCACTAAAGAGTACAGTAACTGCAATCCTCCTTGGAGGAGATCGCCCCCAGCCACCAGTCAAAATCCCACAATTTAAAAAGGCAATCCTAAACAAGAAAACCACGAGTATCTGAAATTATTAAATTTTCCTGATAATGAAGAGTTGGTACCTAGTCTGACTAGGTGTTTTTAGAACTGATTAAGCAGGTCTGAATGCAGGTGACAAAAAAAAAAGGCTTCCCTTTACTTCCACACCAGTTAGGGGGTTCTTAAATGACATTAATTTGCCCAGATCACAGCAGTTTACACAAATTCACACACACTGCAGAGATGCACACTCTTAGTTTCAGCTTTTAGCCCAAAGGCACCACAAAAACTCAGATGCAGCACTGAGGTGTTAATTTCAACAGCTTCTGTCTCTAATTTTTAACATAGTGATTAAAAAGCTACCAGATCCATGCATTTACTTTATCCTAAGGATCATCTCAAATGCAGGCTGCTCCATTAATCCCAGCTTTCAGCAGCAGCTGTACCAGGTACAGCCAGCCATGATTACCACGTTTTGTCTTCATACACATTTCCTCTAAAAATGACTAAATTCTGCTTCCCAATGTCAGTAGCAACTTGCTCCTTCCATGGCAAAATGCTGAGAAACATTCTGACTTGCTTTAAAATAGATTCAAGCAAGTTATGATTAACACAAAGCCTAGTGGTAAAATATCAAATACAAATTGTCATACTGAAGTGTGAAAGACTGATAGAAAAACAAAGAAAAGAGAAGTTCCTATTCTTCTAAAAACAAAGCTCATCTTATTAATATATAACAATATATTGTAATTATTTAAGGACAATTCTAAAATAAATAAGAAAAGTCATCCCAAGGCCACTCTATCAACTTGTTTGTACAATTTCAAAGTCACACCTGTTTTATGCCTTGAAAATTGATAAAACAGCAACTAAACTAATTGTTGTAATATCGGTAACCAGTTTATAATTCTGTTTTCCAAGCCATATCTAGGTAACATCTGCATCTGTAGAAGAACATGACAGTTTCATTTACAGAAAAGTTCTTCTCCCCATTACCTTTCCAGCCTTCCACAAAGGAAACACAACCTGCTTTGCTTGCAACAGATTCACATCAAAGCTGCCCAGTCTCAGGCAATTGCAGAGATAACAGAGAGCACACGAGCTCAGGGAGAACTCTCAGCTACCTTCTGACTGTCACTATAATCCTGCAAATAACAACCCCACATTCTTTACCTGTTCTCATCACTAAAACCAGTGCTGGACAGGATTCAAGAGGTCACCTTGTCAAGCTGCCACTCCTGAGGTAGGAATGAACAGCATCCCCTTTCTGACTGATGTCTAATTTGTTCTTAAAGACTGTCAGGGATGAATCCCTTCCCTAATCTATGCCAATGGTTTGTTATTCTTGGAATTAAAAGTCTTCCTCCCCAAGTAACAGCCCAAGTCTCTGGTCCTGTTATTTAAGTCAACTAATTCTCATTTTAGCCCCTGTAATCCTTTATCATCTTCATCCTCACAGTAGCCTAACGCATGGGAATAACTTAACTTCTTATCTCTCTCTAGTCTTAACATCTTAATTTGTTCAGTTCTTGGATGTCATATTCTCAGGCATCTGCTACTAAAAGCATCCAAAAGAGGAAAACCCTTGCTTGATGTCCGGTTTCCAAAACTGAATACAAAACTCTAATTAAATCCTACCAGTGCTGAATCCAGTAGAAAAATTATTTACACACCACTCCCCCTGCTACACCACAGCAGAGCTTTTCTTTACCTGCACCAGCAGAACAAGGTTAATCACACACTGGGCACCCATCAATCAATCAATAACCTGCACTCCCCAGTTCACTCAGCTCTTGTAGGACTTTAAAAGCATATTTTGAGCAGAACATTTGAACAACTAAATTCAAAATGCACTAAACACAGAGTAGGAGCAGAGGCTGTAGAGCTGAACAAGTGCAGAAAAGAGCCGGCTTTGTGATTTATACAAACTGAAGTGGAAATGACAAGATAATTAATAAACTAACTGAAATCTAGAAGCCTCTAGGATATAGTGCTTAAGCCTGAAATAGAAAATGAGAGCTGATAAAAATTCAGAATTACTTCTTTAGCCATTAATTAACAGTGTTCCCATAATGGAGCTGTTAACACCAGAGTAAGAACTGAAACTGTAATTTGTAACATTTGCAAAGAGCTTCACTGAGAGCGAGAGACCAACACATGTCAGCAGTCTGTGAAGGTTTCCTGGGTGAAAGCCGGCAATGGAAAACAAGTTAAAAATGTAATAATATTAAATAGTTTTTGATACAATTAAAAATGGAACTCAAGAGATTAAAACTCTCCAATTGTGATTCATAACTTGGGAGGTGCAATTCTATATACATATTATCTATCAGCCCTTCTTCTGCCATATCTGTAAAACAAAATGTATTTTATTTAGCAAATGCAGTTCTCAATCAGGCATGAGGAAGGGTAACAAGCACACTGACAAACATGAATTAAATGCAATGACCCTGCCAAGGTTCATTCCAAGCTGTAAGATGGCACCTTAAATTAACAACTTGGATCCAACATCACAGTTGTTTCTGCTACTCCTTGTCACAGGCACCTGAAACCTTCCACAGGAAGCACCTCAGAACTGAGGTGTTTTTGTGCCGAGGTTCACTGTCCTTATATTAAAGAGAAACGAACAGCACAGCAGCTGAATTACTTCTGCCATTGAAAGGAAAGGAAGCCACAAGAGGAGAAAAAAAGTTCATCTCAATTGCTAATATTGTGGTTGTGTCAGTGGTTCTCACCTCTCTACACCACTGGTGAACAAAAGCAGCCTTATCAGGCATGAAGGGTCCCAGACAGTGGTAAAAATACAACACCACCTCCACCAAGTTCCGGAACTTGATGGGGGAAAAGGGTGAAGAAAGAGAGGTAAGGACTTAAACAAAATTGAAGTATGAAGTTCACATCTTTACAAAAAGTTCCAACAACTGAACCACAAAGGTCCCTGTTATACATCCCTTTTGTGCCTAGACTGTGAAATCCATTATGAACAATTACCTCTTCCATTACATCGAGAGATTTTTTGCTCTTTCCCAAGAGCATCAGTAAAGCAGCAAAGGGGATGGAGGAGGAGACTGCTAAAACCTGAGGTACACCCAGGCATAAAAGAACCGCAAGAGCATTCAGCCACCAGCAAAAGAAATTTCTGCTTCAAAACTGTATTAGAAACAGCAGGGGGGAAAAGTGGTAAACAACTTGGTTGGTTAACCAAAAATAAAGAGGAACTGTACTCTTTTAAACACTAACTTTATTTTTCTTCTTTCTGTATTAACCTTTACTTGAAAAAAGCAGGCAATAAAAATTCCAGCATACTAACCCAGGACACAGACTATCTTCCCCTCTGAGGACAGAAAGATTGGCAAGAGCATATACCTATGTACAAGTTAAGAAAATGGTGGCAGATTTCATGTTTTCACGCTATATTTCATAGAAAAAGAATTTAAAAGATTGCCTGAAATCAGTAAGAGGAAATTCTCTTTTGAAGATGACAGAATTTCTGAATCTCAAAGCTGCAGAGTATTACTGAGAACAAACTTGCCTCAGCATTCATGCTGAACATTAAACCTACAACAGACAGGATGAAACAGGTATTGATTGATGTAAATCTCCACCACTGGGTGTAACTCAGGCATTGGGATTTCTAAGTCTCTCACTAGTACCTTCAATAGCTGTAATCTTGGATGCACTGCTAGAAAAATACCTACTAAATGCTGATGGAGCAGAGACCTTAATGGCTACTGTACATCCCATGGATTGTATCAGTAAATATTTCAGGCAGTGTTTAAGGCTTGGGAAAAGAAGTGGATACCTGGTTAAAGAGGGGCATTCACAGCTACAAAATACATTATTTAACTCCTTCTGAGCCTCTGCTAAACTAAACTTCTGGTATCCCCTTGAAACCTAATTATTTGCATCAAGAAAACAGGAAAAAAGAAAAAAAAAAAAGAAAAAATAGAAAAAAAAAAGGAATCATCTGCTGCTACAAATCCTTCCTACAAACTTCAATGGGACTACAGGAAAAATTATTTCTGCCTTCCAAAGACACTTTAGAGGCTCAGATAGTCTGCTCCCCCTCCCCTCCTCCAAACCAAAATAAAACAAAAGCAGGAATTGCACATTTTCATGAGTGGGTAAACAATGCAAGGCCCGAGCACGGCAGTAGGAAGCAGGAGCAGTTCAGAGTCAGCAGAGCCCTCTGACCCCTTTCTCGCTGTCCCAAGCACTGGAACAGCTTCAGCTCAGTCATTTCTAACTCTGCAAAGGCAACAAGTGCCTCGTTTAAGGACTCTGGACACATACACAGGCTAAATGCTTCCCAAATTATTGTTCAACATACGAGGAACGACAGCAGTGGCTGCAGGGCACTGATGCACAGGTTTGTCTTAAACACTTCTGGGCAAAGGGAAGGAAATTAGTCTGGGGTTTTGAAATTTGTTAAATTACATGGGCAGGGAAAGGGTGAGCATTAGAGGGATTAACACTAAACTGACCTATATTACACTCTTATGAAGTTGGAACCCTGCAGCAAAATGAAACAGAGTTGAGTGCTTGTCAGGTCGCCTTCCCAGAAGAAAAACAAAAAGTAATGCTTCCACGCAACAAGAAGCTAAGAAAAAACTACTTAAAACTTCTTCCATATGCCCCTTCTGCACTGAACATGATAAAAAGGGGCAGAGGAATGATGCAGAAAATCAGAGGAAGGGGAAAAAAGTCTTGAAGTTACAGGCAAAAAATGGAAATCTAACCCAGGAGAGTTTTGCCAGTTCAGCCATGGACTGCTGCAGAGCTGAAGAACATTTAAATGCACCCAGAATTCACACTAATGCAAGTGAATCAGACGTTCTTTAACAAACCTTGTAGCCTTCAGCATTTGTTACTTACCTCTTCCATTCTGATTTTCACTTGACAGAAGTTGCACTCAAACCCTGTAAACCAGATTTCAGAAACTATTCTCCATTTTCTTCTCAATCCATGGACCACCACAGAGCTGCATGTCCATGTTTCAAGCACTGTCAGAGCCAGAGAGAACAAGTTTCTGTGGTTCTCCTGCTGCCTCTGAAACTTTTCTTCCACACACGATTCCCTGAGTCAACTCCTTCCAATAACACATCCCTCTGATGTGCTGAAAGGTGCATGAACTGCTAAAATTTGCATGGAGATGCTTGGAAAGCTACCACACACCTGGGTAATCACAGCTGTCTCTCTTGTGTCTGCTTTAATACAAATCCAGAAAAAGAGATCAAGCCACACGTAGTTTTTTGTGCTTTTGGTTGTTTGATTATATTTTTGTGGGTTTTCTTTAAATAAAAGACCTAACACTCAGAAGTCTGCCCAAATACAAGATTTGTATCCCAGCACCAGGAACAGAATGCTGAACAAGCAACAAATTCCAATTTAGGAAGCTTACATGGTGGAAAGAACACAGAAGTTATACAGGAATAAAAATTTAAACCTACAAACCCAAACTTTCAGGTTTTTAAACTGTTCAGCCCCTAAATAACCACTTTCTGCAACAGTTTTTCATATTAGCCCATGTACTGCCTGAATATGGAGAGCAAGACATGAGGAACGAAAGCTCTCAGAAAAATCTACTTGATCATCTCCACAGAAGTTCTTTCTCTTCCACACCCAAAAAAACTCTATTTAAAACCATCTATCTATCTGGATACCACGTTTTCCACTTAATTTCCCATTCTTTCAGCTTCATGTCTCTGTAATGAACACAATAAACCACATTCATTGAACACTGGTAGAACACACAACGCTCAAGGCTTTTAAGTGGCATTATATACACACACCAAGAGATTCACCTGAAATTGCTAACAATCCACAACCTCTGCTCTTGAATTAATCATCTGCATCAGGTTCTAGGTTTGGGTTTTCTTCCCCAAACACTTAGAATTCAAAAGACAGCTTTTAGCACATAACTATCCTGTGAAAGTTTCCATTCAGGGAGACAAGGATCACTGCAGTTCAGGCGCTAAATAAATGCATTCTAAATTGACTTTCAGAGTGTTTTTCTATAATTTCTCCCCCTGTTCCATACAAGAACTCAAAGTGATGCAGGAAGGATTTCTTTATTGCAGTTTTAAAAATTCTGACCTCTAATTAAAACCTTTTCAAGAAAATAAGCCAGTATGTCCATGTTTTCAGTGGTACTTGAAACTTTAGAATTACACTAACACGAGACAAGAGGAAACACACATTTAGTCTGTAAACCACATCTAATGGAGCTAAAGATCAGCCACACCAGGAAATAGATCTGGAACACGAATTCCAGTATGAGAGTGTCCTTTTTAAGTGCCTTCTGCCCATTTACTGACATTTATCCAGAATGTGAAAATACACTGTAGGCAATAATCTACATAAAATGTAAAAGTACAAAGGTCCAATTTAAGACAAATAAAACCACATGAGACTATTCAAATCTTGTATGTTTTTACAGAGATTTAATAGAAAAATTACAACCTATTTATAGTTACCAATATTCTTCAAAACTATGCTCTGAAATAACAGAAGAGGTTTTTTCATAGGGAAAAGGACTTTTCCATAAATCCTAAAAGATGTGAAATGAATGGCAAAAGCCTGTATTGTTATTACGAATATTATATCAAACTAAAGACCATTCTACTACACACAACAGTGCCTGCCAGGGGAAAAAAAAAGATCATTTTGTTATACAAATGGCAAGAAATAAATTATTGATTCTTGAGTTACCCTCCTAGTGGAGAAAAAAAAAACCAAACCACCACACTCATAGATGCATTAAAAAAAAAAGAAGACAATTTCCTAAACCATCAAAGCCACTTCTTGTACTACTTAATCTTAAAGCGTACTCCTGCTTTTGTCTCCTATCATCCTCTCCAAAATATCTATTAGCTTGGTGGAGTTCATAATACTGAGATCCTCCATTCAACTATTACTCACATGGTAAACCATTATATTACCAAAAAAAAATACAAAAAGAAGCCCTTTCCACAACAGGTACCATACTCTGAAGCAAAGTCACATCCCTAGATATCTTGAAAGATTTTTTAAAGCTATTTCAGCAAATTACACATTCAAGACATGAGTGCTATTCTAAGAATATCCCTTTCTGGATGAAGTATTCCAATAGGCTACTAGTTGATTGCTGTGTCACTACACATGCTTAGTACCTTTAATAATACCCAAGGCTGATGCCAAAAAAAGCTTAGAGCTTTTGACAAATAAGCACTATGTCATTTTCCTTTCATGTATACATTTTAACCTTCCTGCAAAATAAAAGGTCAACCAACACAAACATCAATCCCAGCCATGTTCCACGAAAACTGTGTTTAAGACATAACAGCACAAAAGACAAATTAATTTCAGAACTGTTTTTCTCTTGCTGAGTTGCCTGTAGAGTTTTGTAGTCCCGTGAGAGGCAATTTTTTCAGCAACCAGTGTCTCTTCTCTTTTTGTTCTGTTAACAGGATCCCTGATTTGAGGACCATGACATTTCCTGCACGGATCAATACACACACACATTCTGTACAGAATCTCAGCCACAAACCCTGCTTTAAGAAACCCAAGGGCTGTGTTCCCCATCCACAAATCACACCACACAGGCAAAGGTGCTCCCACAAAGCAGGTAGGGTAACAGCTTGATTTCAGGGGTAACAAAAAGGGCCAGGTGGAGAAATGAAGTGGTGGAATTTTGGACGTGGACATCAGTGAGATAACAAACTGTTCCAAATAACTGTGTAACATTTAATATTTTCTGGCCCCAATCCAGCTGTGCTCCTGACCTTGCCCAGGTTTAACAGAACCAGAGACAATAAAAGCAGATTAGCTTCGAGGAATGTGGGGCTTTTCCAATTAATCCAGGAGAGGAAAAAAATATATCAAACAACCTAATGCCAAAGGAGTGTGAATTTTAAAGGGACACTGCAATATCACTTCCCTCTTACACTAACATTTGAATTAAATACCTCAATATGAATTCCCAAATGTTTATCTTTTCAAGTGAACTTTTTGTTTAATGCCTTTACTACAGCACTGCTCTTATCCCAGTGAAACTGCCAAAAACTGGGCTCCAGGCTGACGCTGCTCCAGTGCCAGGGCCTGCAGGATACTCCAGAGCACTGAAATGGGACTGACTGCGAGGCAGCTAACACAGAAACAACACAGCCAACACTGTTTCAGCCAGAAAACAAAAAAAGAACGAGAAATCAACGAGAAAAGTCTACCCCTTGTCCCCAAAAAAAGCATCATCAGAGCACAGGAGGTCTGCGAAGAGAATGGATGTGAGAACTGACACTGTACAGCATATGCTTCAGAATTAGTCTCGGGGATTTGAGGAGAACGATTCTCCGTTACAGCTGCAATTCTCACTGTACTCCAAAATCAGGTTTACAACGAAAAAATATCAGATTTCTCCAAGAAGTGCAAAGGCTCCTCTGTGTGATCCAACTTCTGTGGCACCACCGGGCCGACCGCGAGCCGCGCTCAGACGCCGGGGGCTGTCCCCGGGCTAAGGGACCGGAACGCTGCCCCGATTCTCTTTGGATCACACGGTCCCAGCGAGCGCAGTACCAGAACAAACCAAAAATAAACCCTCAAAACCCACACACCTAAAAAAAGCCCCAAATCCTAAAGAGAAGAAACCTCAACCACTTCCCCGGCACTCCGGCTCCAAGAGGCAGCCACGGATTTACGCGCTCGCCTGATGAGGGGAAGGGGCAAAGCCAGGCGGTTCGGCTCCGGCAGCGAGGGGACATCTCCTCCTCCTCCCTTCCCTTTCCCTTTGTTTACTTTACGGACCGTCCCGCTCCACCTCGCCGCCTCCCGACACATCCGGTGGGACCGGCCGGGGCTGCGGGGCGGGCA